>CAKNXH010061395.1:51499-77844 GCA_932178445.1 Andricus quercusramuli
CCATTACGCGACAACCATCAATAACGTGCTCGATGGATTCGTTGGTGTGACCGCATAACTGGCACCGGTCAACCACATCTTGATGTAACAAGTGTTTGTGATAATTTCTGGTGCTGACAACCCTGTCCTGAATCGCAACGACGAAAGCTTTCGTTTCCGGATACAGAACGCCCATTCTCAGCCAAATATTGGATGCCCCACTATCCACCTTATGTTGATCTAAAGTTTTGTGGATGCTCGCCATGGATGGCTTTCTGTTCCCATTGCATTTCTAATTCCTCTATGGTTTCTGCCCTGATATTCAAGGCCTCCTCTGAGGACATATTCAAGGGCGTGTAGTCAAGATCCGCTTTACAGATGGTATTGTGAAGCGTACCATCTGGCTTGCTGTTTAAATAGTCTCGCAACTATATAACTTGTGAGTCACACAGTTTTCTAACATCTTCAACGCCCCTACCCCCTCTATGTCGTGGTAGAACTACCCTTTCAATCGCCGAATTACTGTGGTGCTTCTGATGCTTCGTCATTTCTACGCGGATGATTCTGCTTAATCTTTCGAGGACGGTTTTCGACCATTTGGTGAGCCCAAAGGAGTACTTGAGAAGAGGGATGGCATAGGTGTTGATTGACCTGATCTTGTTTGCCGAGTTAAGAGAACTATTCAGAACCAATCTGAGTCTTGCAGTGAAGGCAGTCGTGAGGCTTTTCTTAACAATCGTATGCTAAATAACCTCTGATTGGAGAATATCCAGGTATTCATATGACTCGCCCTCAGCCATTGCCTCGATTTCATTCTCAAAATCGTTCTTCAGCTCTGCGGTCCCTAATTCTCTCCTAGTAAAATGCACTGTTCTGCATTTATCTAGTCCGAAGTCCATGTGGATATCATTGGAAAACTGCTTTGTGACATCGATGACTTGCTGCAGTTGCTGGTCCGAACTAGCGTATAGCTTCAGATCATTCATGTATAGAAGATGGGTCACTTCATGACCATCCTCGTTATCATATATTCGAAACTCATGAGTCATGCTATTTAGTCTTTTGCTCTGTGAGTTTAACACTGAACAGAACCACAATCCATTGAAGGAGTCTCCTTGAAATATACCCGTCGTAATGCGTATTGATCTAGTTATCCTTGGCTGTGCATGATAAAAATACTTCATTCTTGTACCCCAAAGCATCATCGCAACACTTAGGTAGTCAATGACGCTTGGGCCAATTTCGTATACTCTCGGAACTTCAAGCAAAAAGTCATATGGTACGGAAGGAAACGCTTGCTTGCAGTCAATGTATGCCATGTGGAAGTTTCTTTGATGTTTACAAGCTCGCGTCTTGGCAACAGCGTCTATGGTGACTAGATCTTTACTTCCATGCGAGCTTTTACAATATCCGTTTTGTTCTCCTGTAAGGATGTCAGTCTCGTCGCAGTGGAAATATACCTTATCTGCTATGATAGCTGCAAGATATTTATATATTGTTGGAAGACAGGCTATCGGTCGAAATTCAGATGGATATTGAGCGCCTGGTTTTTTAGGTAACATATACGTAGTACCCTGAAGCATAATGTCCGGCGTCAGATCTGGGTGTTCGACGATCTTCTGAAAACACCTTGCCGTGATATTACCATCAGCTGGTGCCGAGAATCCAATCACGAAAATGATCTTCTTCTGATCTTGGAGGACAATGTCAGGTTTTGCATCACTGATGCGTTGAATGGTGGAGAATGAGAAATTCCAATAGATCTTACACTGATCATTCTCCAGAACGGAGTCGAGTTCCTCCTGGGCGTATGACAAGACGGGCAATAGATTGACACCATAGAAGTGCCTAAGATGGTAATATAACACATTTAGAGCAGCATTGTGTCTCGCTATGTACTCGTAGCGTGCATATTTTGAGCATCCACTGAGAACATATCCAAGTATTTCTGGCTCTTGCGTGCACGCTCGGCATTGGTTGGAACACATGCACATCTTGGGCTTCCGCTTGCGGTATTCCAAGGTATATGTATATGTATATGTTTCTCCAATACCAAGATGTTGAGTGGTATTTCCGCCTATTAGTTCTGCATCCTGATCGTCACGCGATGATGTAGTTTCTAATCTTTCTTGGTGTAGATGGACGCAGGCACACTTGTCCAGTCCGAAGTTCATGCCAATCGCTTTAGAGTACACTACCTATTTACCGCCTCCACAAGGATGTTAAGGTCCCCGTTCGAGGAAACAAAGAGTTTAAGGTCGTCCATGTATAATAGGTGGTTCATCTTATATTCTCTTCTGTTTGGCGGGCCACATAGGTATCCAGAGCTTTTGCTTTTGGAAAGGAGTAATGTGAGGTAGCGGGTATAGATTTTTTAGATTGATCTAGAATTCTTGTGTTATATATTTAAATGACACGATTGTTCCGCAACACTGCTCCAACCCAGGTTGCTGATCAATCTCTCCAGCGATCACCTCACGTGAAAAACTTCACAAAATTGTTATGTGTGCTTCCCCATTCGGGCCCATTAGTATCCAAGGTCTTTGTTTCAGGTGTCATTCACTTTATTGTGACTCTATTTACAAACAATTTGTCGCGATACTTTTCTACCATGGCATACTACTCTAGCTTCCTTCATGTCCATGCATTTTTTCATGCAAGCTATCGTGTTCCTATGGCTTTTTATGTCTCATTCATAGATCCTAACCATTCTTTCGGCGCTCCATCTCTGGGCATTATGCACTTTACTTTCCCTTCATACACTTGTTCGGTCAGTCGTTCATCTTTCATTCTTCACTTCTTCACTGATTTCTTTCCCATATGTCAACTAGTGTCTCTCCTGTACCACATCCTTTGCGGATTATCTCGTTCCCGACTTTGCCCAGCAGGGTTTTCCCACATCTTTTGCAAAGAGGTTTCATGCCAATCGCGATAAATTTACTCTTGTTCTTTTCGTGGCAGATCCATGTCTAGCTACCGTATAGTACAGTCGGTACAAATATAGAAACATTTATGGTCATTTCAGCTTTTTAAAATATGTTTTCATTTTTGAGAATGGACCCTGCTCTACCGGTAAGTTTCTCGCCCTCATTTATGCGCCTATCTACTCCCCGTCTATTTTTCCATCGCTAGTGAACAGGCTAGCCAGGTATGCATACTTGTCAACTTGTTCTAATCGCTCATCATTTAGGACAATGTTGCATACTGTTTTCTCACTTTTTCCTTCTAACACCATGATTCTTGTTTCATTTACATTAATTTTGAGGCCCATGTTGTTTATGCCCATTTTCTATATTTCTACTTTCGCAATCCTTTTTCTTTATCTCGGGTACACATAAAATATCTAGTTTCCTTACGTGCGTAGTACCTCTTACTTTAAGATCATTCACTCCTCTAGCATTCTAAACAACCAGTCTCCATGCAATGCCTGCAACTCGACCTTTACGTTTACCGTGTGTATGCATTTCTTCAATAAAAGTTTCAGTCCATTACTAAGCTATTTTATTGTTAGTGATAATCATTGTTTAGATTGTTAACCCATCTATCACCTGTATGCACGATATTTGTTTTGCGAGTCGAAATCATGTACAAGTTAAGTAGTCCGGGCGCCAGAGGGGTCACCGTGGCCTCCTTAATTTAGGTGGGGCCACCCAGGTTTTTTTTATGTATTTTGGGTCGCTGAACACGAATTTCAGGTCGTGCATGGTCTTATTTTAAAGTTAAAAGTGTATTCTAACTGTTTAAGTCATAAAAAAACATTTGCACTTACTAATAAACAAATGGGGGCCGCAAAATGTGACGATTTTATTTGGTTTTTCGTTAGTTTATTTGTTTATAGGCGTATAAATGATCATCTAGACAAGGAAACTCATTATAAATTACACAGAAACACGAGATTTTACTCGCAGAATAATAGTCATTTTGATTTTTCGAAAAACACCGAATAGAACTTGAGTTATTGATGTTTTATCGATTAGCGCGCCGAAGCGTCTATAGCGCGTCCACACGGCCAAAGGAGAATTCGCGCCAGGTGAGGATGGAATGTGCCTCGCAAGGATTTTTCATGCAATTTGAGTTGACGAATACAAATTTCGAAGGTAGCTTGTTAAATACTTAACAAGTTCATTTATTATTACCAATTTAACTTTTTAAATAGTCGTGCATGATTTAAAACGCGATCGTAATAAAAGTTAGAAGTATGACAAGTATTTCTTATCTTATCTGCGAAATTTATAGTAATATTTATTACGAAAATTTTTTTTCTGCCCTTATGCGAGTATAAATTGCAGAAAACTGAAGGTTGCGGCATTTATTCAAGTGCTTTTTACATATATTGGAATAAAATTCGACCATATTGATTTATGATGAATTTGAAAAGTCGACCAAAAATATTGATTAGGAGCTGAATTATAGTCCAATTTGTCCGAGCGCCACGGAGGTACAGCGCTTTTTTGCACTTAATTAACAATATCTCCGGTTCTAATAACTTTATCGAAATAAAAAAAAATGGGATTTGTTTGTTATGAAATAAGGAAAAAAACTTACTCATTCAAATGTTCGTATCTCTTTTAGTTCAAAAGATACAGTGCTTTAAACAATTAAATTGTTAATAACAAATTACCCGACTGTCGGATCGAAAGCCACCCCCGAAATTCGTGTTCAGCGAGCCAAAATACATAAAAAACCTAGGTGGCCCCATCTAAATTAAGGAGGCTACGGTGACCCCTCTGGCGCCCGGACTAAAGTAGTGATTCGTCGTATTGCGGAGAGTCTAGTTGTAACGTCAATCCAACCAAAACTTTTGTTACTGAGTGGGGGCAGATAACGGAAACCTACAGTCTCAACTGGTTGGTGTTTTATGCTGAGAAAGTCACTAGCCTTCAGCAGCGTTGTATTAGAAAGAGTTGATATGTTTTAGGGAAAAAATCCATTAATTTAAAGTGCATTTAGGAATCTTTTTGAATAGCGCGTCAAGGGAAACGTCATCAGCTTAATTTTCGAGTTTTTAGCCACCTTAAAGTATGTTCAAAGATTACCCCTTTCTCCGTCTCTATCATTACATCAGGCACGATAGTCTAAATTTGTATCAAGAAATGCAGCATTATTTGAAGTTTTTAGCTTTAAAAATTTTACTTCAGCAAAATTGATATAAATTGGTATAGAAGAAAAACTCATGTTTGAAATAGGCTTCAGGCTCTTCTATTTTCTGTCCAATTTTCAAGTTACACTTGAGTTATGCGCTTATAAATCTTTTATGAAGTTGTCTGTATACAGAAACACACTTTAAAAAAAAATAATCGAAATGTAAAATGGTGTATTTGTTTTCATTCCTATCTTCGGATAATCGACTGACTCCCTGAAGCATTAGAGCTAGACTGATTTTTCAGGATAATAGAGGGCCACATGAGAAGAGTCCAATCACAATTGAGAGAGAAAAAATCTCGAAATATTTGAAAATCCTTGAAATAAATGAAGCATTTCAATTTTCTTCAATAAATTCTTTGACATTCGATGAATTGTGATATTTATTTAGTTTTATGGGCTTTTCTTTCCCCATAACTTCTTCGAAAAAGGAAAAAAGTCGCACAGAGATCCAGAATTAGGTCGTGTAAGACAAATCAGTACTAAAGTACCAACTTTTCTGAAAATTATATACACAATAACTCCAATATAAGGCCAGTTTCAGGGGTTGCCTCGCAGTGGCCGTGGCACTGAATTAGTCGTTGGAAACGTAAGCATTCAGCGCCGTATGAACCACTTCTGTTAGATTTTTCTCTCGCTTTTATCGCTCCTGCTGCCTACTCCCCCGTACTGCCCGCTTTTATCGTTCGCTACTGGTGGCGACGCATTGTTGACATTGCCTGTGCGCTAAGAAACTGCGTGGGCCAGCAGTTCTAGGAAGAACTAAATCAGTCGGAATGATATTCGAGTTCTTGTGTACAAGTCTTAATACGGACAACGTACTATAAAGCTAACAGTTTATTTTTTCCGAATATTGTTACAAATACTCGTAGGACTTATGTGAAGAAGTGCTAAAGACTAAAGTATAAAAAACTTTAAAACTCATCCTGCTTCAGTAGGAAATTTTTCACGATAAATGTACTAGAACAGTTCCAAGTAATTATTTTTCTCAAAATTTGTACAACTGAAGTAGGTGATTCTATAATAGTCTGTGATATCGGGAACTGTATTGAAATATTTAAAGACTGATATAAAAAAGTGTCTGAGTATCGAGGTTGTACACAAGGTCAAAGTTGGGTTTTGGTCCTAGTTACCTACCTCAAAAGATGTGAATTTGGCACTTTTGTAGTTTTGCAGCTCTAGACTAATGAAATCATTTTCTTGAACCGACATCTCAAAGAAAATCGGTTAATTCATCCCCAGAAATATAAAAGTGTTTAAAAATGATTATTTTAGCTTCTTTGTGAGTGTTTTTTCCAGAATTTGATGTTCTTATTTAATTTTTCAGGTTGTAAGCCCTGTGACTATAGCCCTGTAAGCTATAGGTGTATTTTACATATATATATATATTTTAACTTTTTTTTAATTATATATATATATATGTGTGTGTGTGTGTGTGTGTGTGTGTGTGTGTGTGTGTGTGTGTGTGTGTGTGTGTGTGTGTGTGTGTGTGATCTTACAATAAGTAAAAGCTTACCGAAATTAATCTTTTAAAATCTAATGCGTCGCTTGATTTATTTCATATTTCATTAACTGATCTACAAAATGCTATTGAGGCTTATGTCTAGCACTACTGTTATTTTCTTAAGCTAATATTTCTAAACTAATTTACCTGCGATTATTTTTATTATCATTATCTTCTTCTCATAATAAGTTATCCTGTATTGGGTCAATAACTGTTTGATAAATAAATAACTTGAATTGAAAAATAAAAAATAAAATTTGTTATTTATTATATGGTTGCGCCTAGTCGTCTCAAAACATTGAATGGCATAGAAAAGGGCGTTAGACTAGTCGTCCTGAAATTTCGGGACGACTAGCCAAATTTATGAATAATACTTACATAACTACTCAGCCTGTAATTCAGGACCACGAGGCTCTTCGTTATTATATATTATCAAAAAACCACTTCAAATTTTTTTTACGAACCGTTCTAGTTTGTTATACGTACTCTGAAAATCAGAAACATTTTGAGCCAATAAAACAGGTTATGTAAAACATGGCATTCATGCTCTTGTGAAATTACACCCTTTAATTACAAATTTATGCCCTGAAATAATTTAAAAAAAGTCCTGCACTGGACTTTCTAACATTTTGCCTTGAAAAAGTCAGGCTGCAACATGATATATTTTGAAATATTTTCAGCCAAATTTCATTAACTTCGAATAGAAGATTTGAGTGAAGTACAGTCAAACCTGGATTTAGCGTCGGTTTTGGGGCTATGAACCGTTTCCGGTGGATTTTACCGCGTGGTAGAAAATATTTTGAAAATTGTTTTTCTACGACAGAGACAAGGTTCAACTGCACATTTAACAGAAATGAGGAAGGAGGTTTGCTGTTAAACGCTTAAATAAATGTGTTTCCTGCTTATCTACTTTAAACGTTTGCGGGCCGTTGAGAATCTCGTTTAAAAGGAAAGCTTTCTTTTGAATAATCGATCCGGATACTCTGTCACTCGCTTGATTAAACCATTTCAAGACAGCAGTATCCAAAAACATATGACTATTTTCACTAAAACACCGCACGTCTATACTACAACTGGGAAATACGCTCTTTTGCGCGTATAGCGCATAATGATTACGTAGTTCATAACCAGACATACGAAGAAGTTATTTAACAGAAAATTACTTTCTTCCATAAATACTAGATTAACTGTACACGAAAAACACAGTTTTCATCATTCTGCCGTCAACACTTGACAGCCAGAGGTTGGGACTACGATGCTTCAAGTCAATCGGACCTATTGTTCTACAATGTGAAATAGACAGAGACGTTCCGATTTTATTCCAATGGCAGATCTTTTCGTTTTGAAATGATCATACTCTCTCTATCTCTGTTTATTTAATAGTTCTTTTTTGATTTCTTTGTCGGATCGCAGAGCCTATTGGCAGCTACGACAGCGACATCTATTCAGAACAAATTTGAATTTAAATTAAATATCAACAAGAAATCGTATATAACTTCGAGATACTACTTCGTGATATACATTTGCGTATCAGATGGCGCTGTTGTCAAGATCAATATTCGATCACATGAAATAATCTAATCGGTCACATCGAGCATCAGCGTCAGTTGGCTTATGGCGTCGGAGACCCTCTCAGACCCACTATTGGTCGACGCGAGCTCGCCATCGTGCTTCGAGTGGACTGTCGCAACGTCATGACGCAGTTGGACAGGTAGGCCGTTCGGGTACAGCGCCTTAGCGCAACGCTCCTGTTTTATCACGCCTGAATGAGAACCGCAATCTCCCCGGAACTCCTCTCATCCACCCCCACGGCGCGGTTTCAATTCTCGAAAACGCTAAATAGAGGATCGCTGAATTCAGGTTTGACTGTATTCATAAAAATAATTTCTGTCATCCAACATACCCGGGTACACAAATTTTTGTATGGGATTGATCTAGGAAAACGACTGGGAAATCGTATGGGAGTCATCTGACAGATAGTATAGTAAAAGAATGGTAAATGAGACTATCCCATACTTAATGTTTATTTGAATAAAGTATATAGTATAGGAAAGCATTGCTAAAGTATATCTGAGAAGTATAACTAAAATGTAGCTAAAGTATAGTGGAAGTTATGTTAAAGATTTTTGAATTGAAATCATGATTGCCTTACCGTAGGTGGCTCGACAACTTAGTTCGATTCCTATCTTATTTCTGAAAAATTCTTCACCAAAATGATGATCTGAAATTTAATGTTTGAGAGGGTCGACTGAATGAATACACCTTTTTTACAGGGAAAAAGCCGGTTAAGGCATAAAAAACCCTTTTATTAATGAACCTCAAATCAAATAAAATGAAAAGTTGTTACACGAATTCTTTACCGGCGTAGCGTTGGTGTCACTCGCGCACTCGACACTTTCGTTCACGAATAGGAAATTTTGGTTATGTCTGCGCACGGGAGCTCCACGTGGGTGAAAAGCCTTTGAGAATTTTAAGAGTAAATCTCGAATTGAAATGGAAAGTCTCAGAGACTTTGAGATTAAGATCTCGAAATGGAAAGTCTTAGAGACTTTGAGATTAGCTCTCGAAATGGAAAGTCTTAGAGACTTTGAGATTAGCTCTCGAAGTGGAAAGTCTTAGAGACTTTTAGATTAGCTCTGAACGGGACTGAGAACGCGGTTAGATCTCGAACTGAACTGCCATTGTCGATCGATGGATAGAGACTGCCCGCTCGAGGGCGGAGTGACACAAACGCTTGATCGCCTTTCTCGCTCATACTTTCGCTCTCTCTCTCTCTCTCTCATACTCTTTCTTCTTTGCTTTTCTAAGTGATTTAAAGCTCGCGCGCAAACTGAAAAGCATTATGGCTGATAATTTTAAAGTAGCTAGGTTACGCGGTAACATAAAGGTAGGTTAAAGTATATCTGTAAACCGTAGCTCAAGTATGTAAAGAATGTTTAAAGTATAGGAAAAGTATGTCTACAGTATACGAAAAGCATGGTTATAGTATACAGGGTGTGCCAGACTCAAGCTTCTGGATTATATAGCTGTATCAATAAACAAAATAAATAGAAAATTCCTTTCCAGTTGTGTGTGCGTGATCATTTTGATAATTAAGGTGATAATTAAGTCGATAATCAAGTTGATAATCAAATTGACAATCAAGTTGATAATGAAGTTGAAAATCAAGTTCGTAATCAAGTTGATAATCAAGTAAATAAAGAATATAATTGTTTATTCTGTATGGAAGGAAGGGGTGATGGGGTTCAAAGATTCAATACTCGAGGCACGGTTGGGATCAATGAATTTATTATATGGCTGATCTACACTCGCCAAGTATCAAAGAACGTCCGCTCGGGTCGGAGTACAAGGAGGAAATAAACTGAGTTAACGCGCGGCAGTCGATGAGAGGGAACTTGAAGGCCCTCAAGTGGCGCTCTCCACTGGAGACGAGCCGAAACCAAACATATCGCTTGCCTCGTTCCTTGAACGACCATCTGCTAGCCGCCTACCGTAGAGGTCATATTTCCATACGCCGATTCCACTGGAGTAGCTTCCAGTGGTCGCTCCGACAAAGCATCCATAGGCAACGATGCCAACTTGGCGATTGGCCGCACATATTCGCTATTAGATGTTCAGATGGTGGCAACTCGTACCAGACCGTCCCCTGGCCTGAGTGGGTCTTGAGAATGCGAGCCAGAGGCCGCCACCCATTGACTGACAGAAGACTGGGGTCGATAACCATAATCATATTTCCGACCTTGAGGTTCCTTCGAGATCGAATACCTTTTGTTCTCTGCTGGAGTGTATTTGGGTACTCGAGGCTCAAACGGTTCCAAAACTGATTGCGGAGAGCTCTAACTAACTTCCAATGGGTGAGTTGGTCGGGATTTTGCCCTTGCATTTCGAGACCGGGTATTAATATCAACAGTCCTCCAATGGTAAAGTCGATGGGTCCTAAAAGAAACTACGCAACTCGCAGCGACGGATAGAAACTACGTATCTGGCGCACTTCATACTAAGTATATAGAAATTTGTATATACTTAGTATAGAGCGCGCCAGATACGTAGTTTCTATCCGTCGCTGCGAGTTGCGTAGTTTCTTTTAGGACCCATCGAAGCTTCCCGTAACTCCAAATCAGCATGATGGGAATACGTGCCCACATCTCTGAAGTCTCTTGGTATCGAATCATGCCAAGACGACTATGTAGCCCTTGGGTTTCGAATTAGAGTGACGGGCGCGATCCAACCGCAAGGATCAAACAATCTAGCAGTGGTGGCGAACATGGTGCGCTTCGTCAAATTATGCGAGTCAATCTCGCGCGGAGTCAGGCGAAAACAATCATTCTGCGGGTCCCAGCAATCGCCCTGCTCATTGATGAGGCCATCGCTGCAAAGTTGAAGTCAGGTCGAGCGAAGTCGGTCTTGTTCGGATAAATCTTCTAGTAGCTCCGGTCGATTGGCGATCCATTTGCGGAGAGGAAATCCGCTGATAAGCTGCTCCTGTAGCTGCTTCGCTTCCCAAAGGTCATTGCAACCCGTCAATATGTCGTCGAAAAAAGCGATCCTTCAAAAGAACTTGGGCACAAGTCACAGCCAACTTTTGGTAGTGTACGACTGGGTCATTCTCACGGACACTCCATACAATGCGTTGCAGATCGATATCTTGTTTGTTCACCAGAATATGCCGATACATTATGCAGATTTCGGTGCGACAAGCAATTCTGTGACGTCTCCATCAAATCAATATGTGGCTTGAATTGGTTTGCAGTTTGGGCCCAGTGTGAAGCGTGTCATTGAGACTGTAACCAGTGGACGTGGGTCTAGATGCATTGAAGACTACTCTCGGGCGGCGATGATGATCTCCCCGTTGCCAGATTCCATGATGTGGTATGAAGTAAGTGACGCAAGCGTTCGCGCGCAGCTCGGTTTGAGGTATAGGTCTCATGTGACCCAGTCGAGCATATTTCATCATAAAACAAGTGTACGTCTCTGCTATTCCGAAGTCCTGACTTCATCGCCGATGCAAGGAGTTTAGGGAAGCTAACGCTCCATCTAAACTCTCGCCGAACATTTTTAGACCTTCTTGTTTCAATGTTAGGCGAACTATATATTGTCTTTCCGAAGTTCGTTGGTGATAGGCGAAGATGACTCCGCACTCTTCGGCCAATGGGGATCCTCAAAAATGGCTCACGACCCGTGAAAAATCCTCCAATTGCCAGAACCGTTGCATTAAGGAAATTAGCTCATCATGCCATGTCGTCTCCGCGCAAGTGAGGAGTGTGGTCTAAGTGGTTGTGGTAGGATTAACATTCCTTGACGGTGCTCTGCCTGTTCTGATCCGACCAAAAGCGGTCCTTTGAGTCATCATATCGTTAAGTTGGTGCAGCTCGGGTCGTAGAAACAAAGGGTAAACGTCGGCTCCAAGTAGAAGATCGAAAGCTCGAGGATGGCTGAAACGTGGTTCGGCGAATTCCAGTCCTTGCCAATCGTGCATTGCTTGTTCATTTGTAAATCCTGTCGGTGTAGCGAAGTTTAATTTCTGGAGGGAACAAACTTCAACGGACATAGACGGGGAAACGTCGGCTGGATGAATATGAAAGTCAGTGCGGGTAAATATCCGGTTAGGATTCCTTGGACCTTGGCTCCTTGGTTACCGGGATGTGCACCACGTGAATAGATGATGGATTGATACCAGCAGGATGAAGTGCTGTATTTCCTGGCATGATTCAAGGCGCCCCTCGGGTGTTGAAAAGTTGATGATGGCAAATTGTATGCCTGACTGTGAAGGGGTTGCTGAATGACTTGTACTGCCTATGGATGTGCAGCCATCGTTGTAGTTGTCGTTCCACCCTGCTGGCCAGAGAGAGTCATCGAAACAGCTTGTTGCTGTTGCTGTTGTTGGGGAATGATTGCTGCAACTTGGGGTTGAACTTGAACCTTCGTTGACAGGACGTTGTGTTGTCCATTTGCTTGTTGCTATTGTTGTTGGTTTGGCTGCTGCTGAACCTACATTTTTGTTGCCGTTGTTGAACCTGCTGCGGCTGCTGTTGTTGTTGAACAGTGGTTCTCCAGTAGCTCAAAACGAACATCCGGTGCCCCAGGTGTCCATTCGGCTTCGGGCTTGTCCAGAGAAAGAGATGCATGCAGGACAATTTCGACTGCCTCTCCCACCTCGCTCTCACATCCTTTGTTCGTCATGAGAGATTGCTCGATCATGTGTGAAAAGAGAAAGCGCAGAGAGTGCGTGAGATGATAAGAGTTCTCGACCGTGTGTTGGAGATTGCTCGAGAGGGAGAGAGAAAGAGGAAGGGAGAGAGAGATTGATTGATTGATTTACTTATTTATTTTGTCCTAGGGATTCCTATAAGGACACAAATACTATATACATAAGTGTACAAAGGTTGCATTCCTCTCCATTCTTACAAACTTACAGACTACGAATTAAGGTTTTAAACAACAGTATTTATCAACCATCGTGATAGTACATACTAATTACATTTATGATGCTATATAGTTTCACACATCTCAATAAAACCCAATGGCATAACTATATCTTACTTATATTCAACACATTCGTAACAATTCTTACTCCTCCATCTCACGCAGATACGCAAAAACCTTACTTTTAAACAGAGAAACCGTCTCAGTTTCTACCACAGTGGCTGGCAAACTATTCCATAGCGTTTTCGCCGTCACAATAAAGGACCTTTGATATGTAACCGTTCTACTCTATGGAACTCTGAGTCGTTCAGTGTTTCTGACTTCCCTATCAGTAACAGCCACCCTTTCGACAAATAGTTTATACAAGTAGTCTGGGCCTCGCGATTTCAATATACCAAAAGTAATAACACTTATAAAATATTTTCTTCTACTAGCAACACTCAGCCACCCAAGCCTTCTACGATATGGTGTTATATGCTCATCACGCTTTACATTAAATATAAATCTTATACACGAGTTTAGCAGCTTAGTCAATTTACAATTAAGCTTGTCAGTTGAGTAATTGTAAACCGCACAACAATAATCGAAGTAAGGTATTATGAGGGAAGTGACCAACACAGTTTTAAGATCAGTGGACAAAGAATTTTTGTTAAATTGCAGCTGTTTCAAGGTAGCATAAACTCGTCTAGAATTGTTACCGACTTCTTTATCCCTAGCCAATGTAGGAGTAAGGATTAATCCCAAGTTTTTGGCATTATCGACGAAAGGATTAATGGTGTCCAGAATCTTAACCGGGAGAAGAGAGGCCATGTCCAGGCTATTTATATATTTGGAACTTCCAAATATTAGCGCTTTGGTCTTGCTTGCGTTAATTTTAAGATTGTTAGTTTCTGACCATTCATATATCGCCCTTACATCTCGATTAATTAGATCAATAGTCTCATTGATTTTATCTGGACTACACTGGATGTGTATTTGAAGATCATATACAAAAAGCATATGAAGTGAGTACTTGATAACAGATCCAATATCATTAGTGAAGAGTATAAATAGCAAAGGCCCAAGCACAGACCCCTGTGGAATGCCAGTGCCAATCTCTCCCCACTCCGATCTGACGGCCCGAAAGATATGATGACATCCACTTAAGTATTGAAGCCGAGAATCCATAATCCTTAAGTTTTGATAAAAGAAGCTTATGAGGGACCATATCAAATGCTTTACTGAAATCAAACAGGACCATGATTGTCACCATTCTGTTATCAATGCCTCTCCGAATGTCATCAGTGACCCTAGGCAATAGCGTCTGTGTGCTGAAGCCATGTCTATAACCTGACTGATAAGCACTCAAGCAGTTATTGGATTCAATGTATTTAATCATCTGATCATAAACAGTTCTTTCTAGTGCTTTTGACAGGCAACAGAGGATTGCAATAGGATGATAATCTCCAGCATGTTGAGGAACCCTAATCTTGGCGATAGGCTTTATAAGAACCTTCTTCCACTCTTCAGGAAAAAAGGAGGTTTGTAACGATGAGTTGAATAAACTAAGTATGTATGGGAAAATAACTGGTAAAGCCTTTACAACAAAGCCTATAGATTGACCATCAACCCGTCTAGCCTATGTTTTTATGTTATCTAGGCTCTCAATCAGTGAAAGGGGAGTTATATCTTGAAAATAGAATCGAGAATCCTCAAAAGGAAAATTTAGGAGGTCAGTGAGCCCATATAAGTGGCAACTCTTCACATCTTGGTCTGACGTATCCCAGAGCCCTTAATTCCTTCCACAGACTTCTAGTATCATTTACACTATCCAATCTTGTTGCATTGTGAAAGTCCCTTGCTTCATTAAACTTACGAGTGACACCATTTCTCAAGTTCTTATAATCAGCACATACTTCTAGATTTCCTGCTCTTTTCCAAGTCTTATACACACGATTCCGTTCCTTTATCATATTTCTGATTTCATCCGACATCCAAGAGCAAAAACTTTTTTGTGATGGAATAAACGAGCACAAGGGTGCAAATTCATCCATGGCCGAGTTTAGGGCATTACCTATGAAGATTTGTTTCTCATTTACAGAGAGATAACCTTCAAATGCACCCCACTCCACAGACTGCAATTTGGTAAGAAAGGCACCCTCGTCCATATTACGAATATCACGGTATGTTTTTCTTATTTGAGAAGAAATACTAAATTTCCAAATATATATTCAATCGAACTGAGCCCATGTGCAGCCACAAATGGCACTGTTGATTGATGAGTTGAGAATACTTTTCTCTCATCATCTACTACACATAGATCCAACCACGTATCAGAATTCGGAGTATGGTGCGTTGCAGAATACGGCGCTATAAACAGATCAAGCGAGTCAAATATGCCTTTACATATAATGATCCAGATTCCGGACTATTTCAGTTGAAGTTGAAATCACCCATAAGTACAATATTTTCATATGCATGAATGAATCTCAAAAATGAGGATTCAAAATTATGTAGGTATTGACCATGAGGTCTTCTATAGACAACGGACAATAGCAGCGGTGACATAGCACGACAAGATATTTCCATTATAATAAACTCTGGTTCATTAAAAACACCCTTTGATGTCTCTAATAATTTGATGTTTAGATCATTTATGACATACACCACAACACCTCCACCCCTCCTGCCATCTCTATTCCTACACACAAACGAATACCCTGCAAGAGCAACAATATTATCACTAATAGTTTCAGTTAGCCATGATTTACTTATCGCTATGACATGATATACATTATGATTTAAGTAAGCACGAAGTAAGTTGATATGCGATTTTAGTGAGTTAATATTAATGTAACAGATTTTTAAAAGCGAGTTGTGAGAGGCAGGATTGGAGTCAGGGGTTTTACTCAGAGGCAAGGATCTACGCTATTCAGGAGTTAGTCATTCAGTCAAAAGGTCAAGATCATTATGGCATAGAATCCTCATTACAGGATTCTTATCCTTCGCCTGACAAGGATGACACCATTCACCTGCCACACATATTTGTACGAAATCAGCTTAACCTTTTCTCTAGTTAAACGAAGTAAGTTGTACGTGGCTGCAGGAAGGTATTGATTAATGTAAATACGAGATTTACCCAGATCCGAAGATACTTCATTTGCATATAGTGATTTCTTCTTTCTCATACTGGAAATCATCTCTTTTCGAGGCCTCAGCGTTGAGAATCTAATCAACACTAATCGCGGCTTACTAGTTGGATGAACAACAACTGATTTTGGGGAAGAAGGTTTAGAGGTGGAAGTTGAGCATGCCTTTCCAGCCGCTCCTAAGGCAAATGACTGAGCTTGTGTCAATGATACTGATAGTCTTGAAGACATCCTGTGTACATTTTTTATCTCAGCAGGAGTTAGCTGCACATTGATGGCCTTTGAGACTGAACAAACAAGATCTACAAGATCTTCCTCTTCTCTCTCAGGTAGTCCAGCAATGATCAATCCATCCTCACATTGCTGATTTTCCTTCCTTAGAACACGCAGATCTAGTCTTCTCTGACTATCCTGAATGGATTTAATTTTATCCCGTAGAGCTTCATTTTCGGTTGTAAGTACCGAAACTTGTGAGCTCAGCTCAACATATTGAGTCGAGATAGCTTGAAGTTTGGCATTGTTCTCTTCAAGCTTGAGCTGCATCTCCGGGAGACAATTCACTTTTTCCCTAATATCATTCAGATCTGAGCATATTCCATCATTATCCTTTTTCAAAGATAATACGCTAGATTTGCAATCATTAATTGCTGACAAGAGCTGTCCAAACTGACTGCTTGAAAAGTTTCTACTCCCCGAAAAAACACTGTTGTTATCATCAGACTCCACATCAGGACTTAAGTCAAGAGTGCTCATCGTATTTTCACTTCCTTTCGCTTTAGAGGTACTGGATGCTTGGTTTTTATCAGATCTTCGTGACTTAGACAGCTGTTTATCCTTGAGATTCATTCTCTCAAAAGGCCCAGTACACTTGACTAGCACGTTGTCGGCGTTATGAATGTTATGAGTGAAGCACTTAGAATTAGGATGAACATATTTTATACACTTGGTATAATATTTAGCGTCTGTAATAATTATTTTCCTGCATGTAGAACAAGGTTTTGACATAATGGGTTTTGTAAAGATTTCAGAGAAAGCAAATTTGTTAGCATAATCAAGAATACCAGACGAATATCCATATCATTTGGATTCATGCATTTAATTTGAAAGTGCGTAACAACGTAACTAGGTATATTGAAGCATAACCAGAAATACTAGATATTACTGAAAGTTCCTAGGTTTAATCAAATTGCATTTCCAGTTTCAGTTGCGAAAGATATTGTTGTTGAAACTAGTAAATTTCTTTAGTCCTATTTTCGAAACTGTAGAACAAATATGAGTGGAACTTGCCGGAGGGATCGATAATGAAACTAATAACTATGCTCGTGAGAAGTATTTGCGAGATACACAATGCTACATTCCCCCGAGTTCTAAGTTTTGTGGAGACAAATTGGGATTTGTTCACAATAAAGATAAGACCAAATTCAAGTGCAGATACATCCGGGCCTTCCAGTCCAAAATCATTTCGAAATATAGAAATAAGAGGTCAGTATGTATCATTGAGAACTGTCCTCAACAAATTTTTAGAGTTGGCAGGTTATTTGGCAATGGTGAAAAATTGCATTGAAGAATTCGATAATGCGTCTCTCAGGTTTTAAAAACACTTGTTTCAAAGGCGTTTATATAGCTATTTGAAACAGCGATTTCCTGGTAAACTCCTTACTCCACTTTTTACATTCTCATCATAATGAGAAGGTATTGGTCTTATGTGAAAAATGACTTTCGCGGATTCCATCAAATGTCGACGTTTTGAGGCCCCCTGAGTCAGAAAAAATAGTTTTTACGTCAGTGTCTGTCTGTCGTTATCGTCGTTATCGTTGTAGTCTGTAAACACGATAACATTTGAAGGAATTATCCGATTGTATTGCCCCTTGTCACACTTTATAAGAGTGTGAAAAGAAAGGACGAGTTCGTCAACCAGTTATTTTGGACAAAATTTCAAAAAGTTAGAGTATTTTTCAAATCTTCATATCACATGGGAATTCGAACAATTTATCCTAATGACTTTTTTCGATAGAAGTAAAATTGTCAGAGCTATAGCACTTTCAAAATCCAAAAAAACAAACGAAAATTAACATTTTGAGCCAAACAACGCACTATATGAAAAAAAGTCTGGACAAGAAAAGTGTTTCTTTTTGCACATCCTACAAGGTTATCATAACGACTTCTTGAATTTTCTTGAAAAATTGATAATTCACATTTTTATTGCACAAAAAAATAATGAAAAATCCAAAAACTTAATTTGACGGTCAAACTATGCCAGTTACGACAAATGATGATTCAACAAAAATTGTGCACTCAAAAAAGATCTACAAATTTATTATTGGTCACTTTTTGATAGGATGTGTAGTTTCTGTATTATTTGTAAAAATTACATTAACAGTGAAAGAATCAGCCCGATAATTGGGCACATTCTCATCAAAACTTTGCTTATTTATTTTCTTTTTCATCTCGTGTGTGTTTTTTCAAAATATCTCATTGTTTTCATGTTCACAATACTATTTCTAACCAATAAAACCATGAAATAACTATCATTGATGCTCACGGTACTTGAAAATTTGTATTTTTACATTCTCATCCAGAGAAGGTATTAGATTTGTGTAAGATTTGACTCGCCGCCCCCCCCCCCCCGCCGGTTTCTGTCAAATGTCCATTTTTCAATAATCATTTTAAAATTTATCATATACATGTTCCAAAAACGACTTAGATACTTTTTTTTCTCCCCTTTGCAGGTAGTTGGAAAAAATCTTTCAAATTGTATGATTCATTAGGAAGATACAGAAATATACGCTTAAGTAATGGAATTTCCTTCTTCATTTGATATCAAATACAAATTTAGTCATCTTTATCTGAAGAAAATAGAACATAACATATAGTCGTTGCGAAGCGCGACGAACAAATCTCGCGCCGCAAGCGCACTCAAACTTTTGCGTTTCTATTATACGATGAACAGAAACGAGCGTGGAGCGCGAGGTTTACATGATTTTGAAAGCAAATATCGAGCGCGAAGCGCGAATGTCTTGATGCGAATGTGTTCCTTAAGGTCGATAGAACCTTCAGTAAATTATTTCTTCTTTTTATGTAAAACTGACGTAATTGAACCAAAAGCAAGTCATAACGATGGAGTTTACTAAGAGAGTTTGAGCCCGCGAAGCGCGCAATAGCGAGCACACGAAGTGCGAAAACCTAAAGAAACTAAGCTTAAAGCGTCAGGCAAATGTGTCCGAGCGCGTAGCACGAGGTGAACACATTATCGACCGCGAAGCGCGAAATAAACATATCATCGAGCGTGAAGCGCCAGATTCAAAAGGTGCGTGCCCTAGGCGCGCTCAAACTTGCGAGCGTAGCGCGCGATTAGAATGTGCTTGCGAAGCGGGCAAACTTTTTTAATTACAATGATTTTAATGTCGATAAACATACGGGCTCTAAGATAACTAGTAGCAAAATAAGTGCTGTATACTATACACTGAGATTTTCACCAACTGAATATATCCATCAATTAACTTTGGTTTTTATTTCGATTCTTGTTATAGCGGAAGACCGAGAAAAATTCGGCAATCAGCAAATTTTTGAACCCTCAATTGAAGAACTTGAAATTCTCGAGTCTGAGGGCCTGACTATTATTGACAACGGTACCACTGAGAAAGTTTACTTTGCTTTGACTCTTTTTTTTGGGGGATAATTTAGGTGTACATGGTTTACTTGAATTTTTAACCAGCTTGAGAGCTAACTATCCATTTTATTGCTGCAGTATTCCGAAAGAGAGTTATCACTTGGTTTGAAACTAATGGTTTCCGTTATGAAAAAGGAAATTTTATTGTCCTCTCAGTTGGTGAAGAATTGCTTATTTTACTAGAAATTTTTCACATTATTCTCTTGGAAAATAATACGAATTATATGACTGGTAAAGAGTGGGATACATCAGGTTTTAATCATCATTTGCATGCTTATCGCATTCAACCAAATCTCAATTGGACTTCATGTACAGTCGCATGCTTACCTAAATTTAAACCTGTTCATAGGATTGTTTCATCAGGAGATGGAGAATCCTACATTATGTGTTACACTCAATTTCTCACGTGTTATTACGATCTTTGTTTTTCGATTTATTTGTTCTATTTAACGTATTTATTTATAAATTAATAAGATGTGATTCCAAAAAATATACATATATTTTTATTACCTTTAAATGTATTTGAGAAATATTAATTTCATTTGTGTAACTGAAAGTTTCCCACATAATTTTTTTTTTATTGAATTTGATTTACCTAGGTTAAAAATAATTTTTAAAATCGAGATATTTGTGCAAAGATAATTCAAACAGCTCCAAAAAAAGTGTTCTAACATTCAGACTTGAGTATTATACATATCTACTGCACAGGCCTAAGCAACAAATGGGCACAACTGTGTAGGTAATAACTGCGCAGATGTATGCACCGTAGGTAATAACTGCGCAGATGTATGCACCGTATGTAACAACTGCGCAGATGTTTCACCGTATGTAACAACTGCGCAGGTGTATACATCGTAGTTAACAGCTGCGCATGTGTATGTACCGTAAATAACTACCGCGCGGGTGTATGTACTGTGTGCAAGTACTGCGCATGCATATGTACCATAAGTACAACTGCGCAGGTGTGTACTAGAGGTAACAACTGCGCAGGTGTGCGCTAGATGTAACAACTGCGCAGGTGTATGCGCCGTAAATAACTACTGTGTAGGTGTACGTACTGTAGGTAACAACTGCGCAGGTCCATGTTCCGTTAATAACTACTACGCAGTTTGTACGCACTGTGTGTAACTAATGCGCAGGTATATGTACCATAGATAACAACTGCGCATGTTTATATACCGCATATGTAACTACTGCACAGGTGTAAGTACAGCAGCATACATGTTTATAGTTAACACAAATTTGGGCCCATTTGGGCCGATTCTAGGCTTTCGGTCTAAATCCCAAAAGCAGCCCAGCTCAAACCAACCCAGTTACATAAATTGGATATGATGTCATCCTGAAACTGATTTAGGGGAACTTTACGTTTGATTCCCGAGAATTAGCCAAAAGTCTTTTCCATATAATGTAGTAATTTCATCTAAAACTTGTTATCCTCTTGTTTTCTTATCCTTATAATGATAGGAATGTAATAAAAATAAGTATTTATTGAAAAATAAGTTACTTAAGTAAGCAAGAGGATCATTTTTTTGTTTCAAGCAGAAATTTCTCTGAGTGTTTGTTGCTAGGATATCTTGAAAGACAAATTAGTGACATTATATGCCCGATACTTTACCCATACTTCATCTATACTTCATCCATACTTCAGTTATATTTTAGCATATATTACTTCAATATACTTAAAGTATGGGGCTGTATCATTTGTCATACAGTTTTTATACTTTGGAAAGTAAATGATTGAGCACTCCCATACTTATAATTTTTACCCAGGTATCCTAAAATTTATTTACTAATTCAATTAGTTTACTGCAAAACAAAAGCATTATTTCAGATATTGAAATAAGACTCAGAAAAAACAGTCTCGAGTGGCACTAAAATGAGACCACTGATGAGAACCCAAAGTCGTTTGTTTTACGTTGAAAATAATAGTATCAAGTTATCCTATTCAAAAACAGGATAGGCAATGTATACCATAAAAAACAGATCTCTAGTTTCTATAGTGTTCATTTGATTGTAGATTAGACACTTCAATAAGAATTAGTTAATTTTCACTGAAAATTAATTCATTTTTACGAACTGTCATCGCTAGAATTCAGTTACTATTTGCCAGTTAAATATGACAGTATATGTATACCGATACAGAGATTATGTGGTAATATTTGGCCGAAAGGGCCAACGATGGTTGATCGGGAGGCGTGATTTCCTACTTTTACGTGGTCCCACAAGTGATGATCATAAGTCTTCATGACGTGCAGCAGTGATGTGAATAGGCTCTGAGTCGATTAGGTCTCCCCGGTTCATCCATCCTTCAAGCCTCAACCTAAGCCGGAAAATTACGCCCCCCCCCCCTCTCTCACTGTCTGGCCCTTATCATTCTGTTCGTCCCTCAATTCGGCTATCGCCTGTTTCGTCTCACAACATATAGGCGATAATATACACATAGGGTTTTAAGCCGATTAAATCAACACAATAAATTTTGTTTTGATTGGCGATAAATGGTACTTATTAGATTTGTACATTGTCATCCTATAATAAGAAGGTATTAGATTTGCGTAAAATTCGCCCCCCCCCCCCCCCCCCGTTTTTTCGAATGCCCACGCTTTGAAACCCCCTGAACCCAAAAAACAGGTTTTTACAAAATGTCTGTCTGTCAGTCTGTAGACTTTTATTTTCTTAGTACGACAACTTTCAAAAGAATTAACGTATTGGATTAGGCTTTGGTATGCCCTCTAAGTGTCCTAAAATAAAGGTCAAGTTCGTTAGCCATCCATTTTGGATAAAAATTCAAAAAGTGAGTACATTTTGAACCTTTTTAAGAACACTATTCCAATATTTACAAATTCTATGGACGGTTATTATATTTGAAGCGGTTATTTTGCGGTCAAACTATACAAGATACGAAAAAAGATGAATAGACAAAATCTGTAAACTAAAAAATGATATACAAAGCTTACAATTTTTCCTATTTCTATCTTAAAGTCCAAGGTTTGTGCATTGATTTAAAACTTTACATGGTTGAAGACGCGATTTTTTGCATTTTTGTTCTCAATTATGTATATCGACAATCGGACGTTAAGGTGAGAAGGGATGCTGAAAAATATAATGAGGATATTTGAGAAATACCTGAAAGAAAAGAAACTTATACTAAATGTAGAAAAGTCGAAAGTATAATGCTATTCAGCAAAAGAGGTAGAAGGGACATCGATAAAGAATGGCCGTAGAGAGGGGTAAATATTGAAAACTAATTAATTTTTGTATTCAGGATTTTTGTTTGAAAATAATTGGAAGCAAATATTTGGATTAGTAAAATTGCGCTGATTCCACTATATCTTTTGGTTGATTCAACCGAATGTCTTTCTTGACACGAGACAATATTTGTGTTAATTTAAAAAGTGTTCTTGCAGGTCTAAAAAAAGATTTTGGTTGATTTAACCAAAACTTATATTTCATCTAACCATAAAAGACGAAGCACAATTTATATTGCAACTAGCTCACCATGGAATTGTGACATAATTCCACGACAAGCCATTTGCAATATAAATTGTGCAGTATCCTTTCTTTGTTTGATTCGAAAAGTTGTTCTGTTGTTTTATCGAAGACTTTTCCACGCAATCTTAGGTCATCACACATATTCAATTTATCTAACGTATATTTCACAGAATCACTTAATCCCAATCGATTCTGTTTTCGGATCACTTATTTCGATGAAGATCACCGAGATGCAAAAGAATTACACTTTCATGTTTTTTCGCGACGCTACGAATATTTGTACGTGGACCGTCATCTTGGAACACGCGATTTTACCAAGTGCGCATGCGTCTGTCACTTTTAAAATACTTTCATCAAAATATTTTGCTTAATTCTAGTCAAATTCTTTTTCAAATTGTTTGGTATATAACCATAAAATCTTGTTGAATCGATAAAATATTTACTAAAATCAACAAAACGATTTAACCAAAAACTTTCATTGATCGAAGCAAACAAATTTGGTCAACTGTACAAAAACTTTGTTTATTTATCTAAAATGTTTCTTGCGGTGGTAATAAGAAAGGTATGGGTGGAAGAAGATGATTTTCAAAGGAGAATAAGAATGTATGAGACATTCATGTATGAGACACACAGTATGAGGAGGTGGAAAGAGTGCACGAAAAATATGAATATTCTATGCTACTTTTTGTTGAATAATTATATGATTTTGATACATTCCTTTTAATTTGTGATAAATTTCTATTTCTCCAAACAATTTTGTTTTGCTTAAGCAGTTTTTTTCAATAACTTGAAAAAAATTAAATTGAATTAAATACATATAATTATTTTCCTGACTGAATAGTGTATAGAAATAATATATTAACCATTTTGAATTGTTCAAACAAATATAAATAGTTCAAACAATTGCTTTTCCAAAAATATTTTTTAAATCGTATTTTCTGAATTAAACATAATATTGAATGATTTCCAGGAGTAATAAATTCTGCTTAAAACATTATGCTATTGTTTATACAATTAATTATCGTTTTTTTCTCAAATTTCCAAATTTTCAAAAATTCAAATTGAGTATGGATGGTTTACATATTCTGTGGCGCATCATTAAATAAATCATAAAAGTCATAATAAAATCTAAATTATAAAAGTGTATTTATTATTCAATCTTTAACTTCTCCAAATCATCCAATATTATGTTTAATTCCGAAAATACTATTCAAAAAATATTTTTGGAAAAATAATTATTCAAACAAATTATATTTCTTTGAACAATTAAAAAATGGTTGCTATATTCTTTCTATACACCTCGCTATACACTATACAGTCAGAAGAATAATTATATGTATTTAATTTAATTTTTTTTTAAGTTATCAATAAAAAAGCTGCTCAAGCAAATCAAAATTATTTAAACAAATAGAAATGTATTAAACATTAAAAGATATGTATCAAAATTATATAATTAATCAACAAAAAGTAGCATAGGATTCCAATTTGAGAAAAAACTGGACATCTCTGTGTCAATTTTTAGAAATATTGAGAATAAGCAATAAGTAATTGTTTAAATAATCACATAATGTTCGAAAAAAATTACTACTCCAAGCAATGACGAAAAATTATATTTCAATTAGAAAATACGATTATTTTTCACATTTTCTGGCAATAAATAATTGTTTAAAAAAGTTACATTTGTTTAAACAATTAAAAATTGTTTGGAAAGTCATGGGAAATATTCAAATTGTCCATTAGTCATTATTTGTATGAAAAAGACGACTTAAATTGCTAAAAAGTAACAATAATACGTAAAAATGTTTTTTTTATTTTTGGGTCATTTTTGGAACGGTGAGTTCAATTTTATAAAAATCCAAAATTTCCCCATGTTAATTAAATGGGAGTTTGAAGTGCCCGCTGGCACGTGTTAATATTCGAATTAAAAAAAAAAAGAAAATAGGAATTTTTTTCTCTGGAAACGGAAACCTGGGGGGGGGGGGGACTTTCCTGTAGCTCGAAAAGTGTTTCTTTGACCATCCTAATTTACATAACTAAATATGAGGAAAAAGTATTGGAATCTGAGGGTAAAAAATATTTAGCGCTTGGTTAGACGAGAGATAATTGAGAATAGGGGGAGGATAGGAAATAGAAGAAAGATAAATGTGCTTTTTTAGGAATTGATGGTGAAGGGAATTAGTGAGAAGAGCACGTGAAAAGGATGTAAAGGTGGAGCATGTGCTGATAGAGAGAGCCAAAGAAGTCCTAAAACAAGGAATATAATGTAAAACAACAGAGGCAAGATATATTGTGAAATATAAGTGGATAAGAGTAGAATAATTAACATAATATTTGGAAATGGAAGGAGCAAGAGGATCCTCATACTTAATTGCGCCTGCTGTATGAGAAAGATGGGAAAATAAATAGTATTGGTGGCAATAGAAATTGAGAAAAAGATGTCTTTCATGTAAGAATTTGACGCCCGTAGGTTAACAAGGAGAGCAAATTAGTGGCATCCAGAGAGGCCTCGCAGGTAAATCCTTAGAGTGGACTCACAAGTCTTTTCATTTTAAAATTATTCTGACAAGAATTTTACAAAACATTTCGAGAGCTGAAAAATTAGTCCACAGCGAAACAAAAAATAGGCACAGTTTTATTTTGGCTAGGCCATACGTATTATCAGCCACCCGTTCCAATTGTAACAGTGGCTTATTTTACACCACTCTAGAGTATACACTTAGGGTCCATTCATTTATTACGTAAGGGCTATTTGGACCATTTTTAACTCCCCCCTCGCCGACGCAAGGATACATAAGATTTCTTGACCCCCCCCCCCCTTTCTTACGTAATATTTAACTTCGAATTATTTTAAATAGCGTTGAATAGTCACATATCATTAGAAAAACTAAAACACTTTGTTATTTGACATAAACCAAAGATTTCTATTTTTTGAAAAAATAATATTAGTCTTTGGAAGTGGTAGTAGCTACTGTGATCGTTCGAATTGAAACAATAATTGACGTAGTAAGAT
>CAKNXH010061395.1:77944-106718 GCA_932178445.1 Andricus quercusramuli
CCCCCCCCCCCCTCGGGATCCTTATGTAATTAATGAATGGCCCCTTATAAATTTTCAATAACAATAGAAAATATTTATCTTTTATTCTTATTATGTTCCGGCACAGTGGCGACCATTGGATGAAAAAAAAAACGTTTCTCAACCCTCCCTACAGAATCTGTATCATTTTAAAAAATCCGTTTGAAGATTCCCTGTCATTTCATGTAAAGCATCATTTTACTAAAAATGAAGGCTGATACCATTGTACATTGATACCATTCTACAGTATTGTGGAATCATATAGCATGAGGCAACGGATCGATTGTAAAGATCGTATCGGTGTTTTATGGCTGACAATAAATCTGTACTGTGATAGTCGAGAAGAATTTATTAACCTATATACATAGGACATTAAAAACCCCACTTTTCCAGGCAGATGCTTATCAAGGCTTAACGCCAAGAAAATCACCGGCTCAGTCACATTAAATTAGTCAGATTAACTTCACTGATTCCCTGTCGCATTCCTTATATATCAAATAATCCGGAATTATGTATGCAAGAAAAATTGTTTTTTTTTTTTTGTACAACTGTTTTTGATTATTTTATGTGTATCTGAAATAGAAGAAATCTAATTTATTTAGTTGCCAACAGTTATTAAATGAATTAGAGGATACTAATTGGAATATTGTTTTAGTAAGCACTTCTATTTATAATTAGCAGTAATTTAGTTACTGAACTATAAGTAGCATGTATAATTGAATTATTTTTACTGGTTTATAATTTGACTATAAATTAGTATAAATGCTTACTAAAGAACTATTTGAATGAGCACTTCTCATGAGCAAATCATAAGTGAATTGGTAAATAATTGAATAGTTGCGGCTTATTAAATTAGTAGAATTTGACTATGAATTAATAGAAATGGTTAATGAAGCACTATTTTATTCACTATTTTTACTAATTTATTTGTTTATCCAATTATAAGCCCACGGGTAACTAAATGAATTAGTAGATGCTGACTACAAATTAATTTAAAAAACTGCTAATTATCACAGGTCAACATTAACAGTGCAATATGCATGAGACTTATCCTTTTCTCAAAGAGTTTTGGTTACTTAATCCAAATCTGAAATTTTTCTATCACGTAAAATTGTTGAGATAATTGAGGTCAAATGTGCCAAAGAGAGTGTGTTTGCCATTTTCAAAAAATAATGCCGAGCAAATAAGATCTGTTAGAGACTTTGAAAATGACTTAAATTAATGATTAAGCCCTGAATATGAAGATAATAATATCAGAAATTATGAGCAAATTTTATTTAAAGCGCAATTTTGATTTTTCGGAAATCATGCTTGAACCCGTGCGTTTGAAAGTTACGCAAATGATGCACCCAAACATAATTTTCAACAAATATAAAAAGCTCTACGAATTCGTAAATATAAAAAGTTGACGAAAGCCATCTTGAAATCTCGGAAAACAAGTAACTTCTAGATTAAATAAATTGGTGGGGACTTCCGTTTCCGGCATTAAAGTGTGAGGTAGCGGTGAATTTGTGATGTTGAGTTTTTCTTATATTTGTGGTGAAATTTGATGTGAGAGGATTGAGTGGATATTTTTGGAGAATAAGACAGATTCGAGTGGAAGGTGAGGTTAGGTTGGTTTGAGGTTTGTGACAGGGCGGGAAGACCGGGTTAGTCGTACCAGGGCAGCGGGGTTGTACAGTGACGACTGTGACGAGTCACTAGAGGTTTCTGATGTATTATACGCACAAAATGTATTATATGTAAAAAAAATCCTGTAAAAAACGTCATAAACGTAATAAAGATGGTGGCCTCGGATCCTGACCATTACACTTTTTCTAAAATGATGCTAAACAAAAATAAATTGAGGATTGCCGATATCCCATGGAAAGATATAAATTGTAAGCACATAAAAATAAAAATGAATAACAAGGATCAGTTTGCAGCCGAATATTTATTTTGTAATAATTTATTACGCAACATTGGATACAAATGCCTTTTGGGTCACAGGTGTGCTAACAAAGATTCAATATTATACTATTTTCTTTAATAATTCATACAATCTTCCTTATTTTAATTTTCTCTGTATAAAGAGATCGTCATATAATTTTTGTGAATTAAATTCCAGAACTCGAGTCCATTATTTACAAATTCATGTTTATTGCATGTTAATGTTACTTGTATCGGAGGTATTATATTTATACGTAAAAATGTTATATTTATTCATCCAAATTATATTTGCAATTGTAAAAATATTTTTTTTCATACCTCAATCGAAAATTCGACTTTCGACCCGCTCCACAGGCACCTCACGGCAAATTTTCGATTATCGATATGATGAAAGATTGGATGCATGACTCGGGTCGACGCAAAGAGTTCACTCGTGTAAAGAATTTAGCTAATTTCAGAATGAATTCTCACTGATTGTCAGTGACATACTTCTGGCTGTTTCGACTAGTGAAAATTCACTGGGAATCTGTAAGATTTCACTGTTTCATTTTAAGAGAACTGAAAAATGTACAGTTTACAACTTCAATCATTCTGCAGAATGACTTTCATTTTTTTCACTCAAGTTCAGAAAAGCCTAAGAAGTTCATTCTTCCTTCGCAATCATAAAAAATATCATAAATCTTCTAAATGAGCTCTGGGTGCTTTAAATAATAAATTAATTAATACATTGTCCAATACCCGCGCGGAAATTTCGACTTCGAATGCTCGTTGAAGGACGACAAAGTTATCGATGACCTGTAAATGAAGTAAACTTACATTTCGACAGTAGGAAAAGTAAGCGAGAACAGTTAAGTTGGCCTAAAGGATGCGCGATTTGATATTGTTTCCCGAAATTTCAAGAAGGCAGTAAGTTGCTGTCGCGGAAGAAATATACCTAGAGAGTTTCCTGCTTTATACAGTAGCAAGTAAAGTACACTATCATATCATATTTCACGTGACACCAAACATGAAAGGCCTGCAGCTTGTAATCTTCAACTAATGAACTTGTATGAGAATCTACCTGATACCGCTAAGTTTCTCCAGGAGGAAACTACTTTTTAACAATTTGCTATAGAAACTTCTTCCTCGAGAAATTAGCAAATTTTGTAGCAGATATTTGCAAATTACCTAGAAGCCAATTAATTAATTTAAATCAGGCTTCAGTATTTTTTGTTTTTGTACATCCTACCATCTACAAAAAATATATCTTTTCATACAACTTAGAGAAACATTCTCTTTCAACAATATTTTGTCGAACTGGAATTGTTGTTACAATACAATTTTAGGCATAAAATCTCAAATTATATAAATCTCGAATTTAAACAAAACAAGAACGTCAAGCTTGATCACTTGAAATTAGGGTAGTGTCTAGAGAAAAGTTCCCACACAATTTTTCGGCGTGCATATGTAGTAAAACGCGAAATCTGTAAAATCATTGCATACAATGCATTAGAATTACTGAATATCTATGACTCTATTATTTTGAAGTATTTTAGAAAAGCTATAATTGTGCGATTCTCGTACTAGTGTTTCTTTAACAAAATAATCATTGGACAGTTCGCAATAACAGGTTATTTCACTTCTTACTTCCAACTGATATTTGAAAAAAACAAAGCCAGTTTAAGAGTTTTTTGATTTTGTACTCCTGAATTGTATATGATATTCAAGAAATAATTACGTACGTACGTTGTAGGTACACGTGTAGTCACAGAGTCTTAACTACTCGTTGGATTAGAATTTATTTGCACCCGTCAGGCTTTTTAAGGTAATTTAAAAATTACTTCCTGTGCGCTCTTTTTCCCTATTTCATGGGTGGATTGGTGGAAATGAGTTTTCTAATTCAGTAAATTGTTTCCATGATGACTTTTGTAATCGGACGAATTTAGTCGTTAAAAAACTTTTTTGCCGCAGTGCATTCTTTTAAACGCTCACTAAATTAGTACGACATTTGACTATTTTCACCACCCGGACAAGGTGGAATACGTGTCAACTCACAACTCCCCCATTTCAGGATGGTTGTTTTCTTCAAATTGTCATGAAAATTGAAATTACCAAAAGTGTATACATACATACATATATATATATATATATATATATATATATATATATATATATATAATATATATTTGCCATCTTGAGAACGTATATTACGTTTTTTACAAAACTGAGGACGTAATATACGTACGTAAATTAAGTCAAAAACCTTATGTAATTTACCTGAGGTATATTACGTGCACAACCCTGCAGGGCAGGGTAGAGAGGGAGAAAGGCATGGCAGGTGAGAAGGTAGTTCAGCAAGTGAGAGGCTGTGGGTCGCAGAATACGTAACTCGTCGACGCGACAATAGATAGAGACAGAACCATAGAAGACGGGATCGTTTAGATGGGATCGAATTAGATTCATGGCTAGCGGGGCAAGTTCCAGCAAGGAAAAAAGGGATTTAGATCAGGAAGTCCTTAGTACACCGAAAGAGGAGAATAAAGAAAGGAAGCTAAAGGGAAAGTACAGGAAAACGTTAGAAAAGGAGAGATTGAGAACGAACAGCGTGGGATCGATTGAGGGATTCATGAAAATGAAGAGAGGAGAGAGGGAAAGCAGTGAAGACAAGGGGATATAGGGTCAAGCTTGAAAATTAAAGAATGTTTAGATCGCCACCGGAAAACATAGTTTTGTAGAGAAGGAAAAGAACAATAAGGGGACAGAAGAAAACAGAGCTGAGGCTAAAGATCCAATGGAAGAGGAAAGATAGAAAGACAGGCCCAAAATGATAATAAAAGCAATAGGTATTTATGAAGAAAAGCAGGAGAAAAAAGGAGAGAAATGAAAGGAAGAAATCAGGCGGGAAATGGCCGAACTTAGGAGAGAGATAAGGAATTGAAAAGAATCCAGGTAAAGGCTGGAGAAAAGGATGCATACGTTGGAATAAAGACTAGAAAAGTAGGAAGAGGTCGATAAAAAGGAAAGGACGTTGAAAGGTAGGATAAAAAATAGAAAGCTGAAACCGGAAGTTGGAGGTGGGGAAAGTGGAAATAAGGAGAAGGAGAGGTTGTGAAAAATATAAAAGAAAGAGAGAAAAGAAAGAAAAAGAAACAAAGTGATAAAGGGTCTAAAATTAGAGGGAAAGGAACTGAAGGAGGGAGTGAAAGAAGTACTCAAAAGAATAGATGCTGAGGTATAGATAGAGCAAGTGCGAAGTGTAGGAAGTGAAGCGCGAAGAAGAGAGTGACAGGCACGGGTGAAACTAAAGAAATGGGAACATAAGAGGGAAATGATGACAAAGAAGAGGGTGTTATATGGAAGCTCAGAGAGAATAGAGGATGATTTGACATGGGTAGAAAGGAATATGTAGAATAAGTTAAGGAAAATAGTGGAAGAGGAAAGAAAAAAGGGAAGCAGAACGTGGATTAAGTATGGGAGAATACAGATAGAAGGTGCATAGTGGAATTGGGACGAGGACAGGAAAGAGTTAGTAAAAAATGAGGTGTCGAGAAACGAGAAGGGAAAGGAATTTTAGGAAACGAAAAGAGACGAGAAACGAAAGTAGGGAAGACTGGATGATATGCATTTGGAATATAGCAGGCTTGAAAAGAAAGGATAGCGAGTTTATGCGAAAGTTGACACAATGAGATATAGTAGTAATGATGGTTCAAAATATTAAGAGAAAGAATAAAAGAGGAACAGAAAGGGGCGGACAAGATACTGAAGTGGGAGGGAAAGAAATTGTTGAAGGGCGCGCCTAGAGGAGATGGGATGATTTGTTCTAAACAAAAATATAGAGCAGGATGCGGAAGGGTAATATAGACGTTCAGGAGGAGAAAGGGGAACGGTAATTGATTATGCGGTAGTTGACAACGAGGTAAGAGGGAAGGTCAAGAAACTAGAGGTAGGGGATTCAATGGAAGGTGAAGAATAGCTTAAGAAAAAGATCAGTAATATCAGATGGGAGAAGGAAATGTAAACGAGGAGACTAAAGTAATGACAAAAGAAATAAAAAGATTATTAAATAAAAAAAAGTCAGTGAAGGAGGGAATAAAAAAGGATGAGATGAGAAATGTTAACAAAAGAAGTGATAACATTGTGCGTGGACTTGAATGTGGCGTTCGGCTCATTAGACCGAGGAGAGGTAGAAAAAAATATGATGAAAAAAAGGGATACAAGTGGGATTGATACAGTATCGGAAATTTTTAGAGAGACAAAAATCAGGGTTAAAGTAGTAAAACAAGTCGGAAATAGTTTCTAGTTAGTAAGAGGAGTGAGGCAAGCATGCCCTCTAAGCACACTATGATTTGATGTATTAATATCAGACTTGGAAGAAGAAATAAAGAGAAAAGGATTGGAAGGAGTTAGGATAGGAAACAAAAAGATATTTACACTGGCATACACGGACGATATAGTGTTGATGGCAAAGGATGAAAAAGAGATGGCGGGCTCAATTACAGGACTAGAGAAATACTTATATAGGTAGAAGTTGAATTGAAATTTAGAAAACACAAAGATAATGAGGTTTATAGAAGGAGGGAGAAAAAAGGAAGAGTGGTCGGGGAGATGGAAGGGAATAAAGTTAGGAGAATTGAAAGAGTTCATATATTTGGAGTATACCGTAAAAACAAATGGAGATCATAGAGCTCACATAAGAGGAAGGATAGAAAAATCAGCAGGGGTAATGAAACAGATATGGGGAATAGAAAATAGAAGGTAAAAAACTGGGTAGGCAGAATGTGGTTATTTGATACACTGGTATGTCTGGCATTAGGTTATGGAGCAGAGATATGGAGATGGAAAGAATGGAAAGATATTGAGACTTCACGAGAAAGGTACCTAAGGTGGACGCTAGGGGTAGACTGGAGGACGCCGGGATATATGGTGAGAGAAGAAGCGCAAAGGAATAAATTAAGTACTATAGTGCGTAAGAAGGCATGGAAATTTGAGACGAAGCTGAGACACGGAAAGGGATGAGAGGCAGCGAGAAAGTGTTTTATAGAGGTAGAGGAAAGGAGAGGGAGGGCGTTATAATTAACGAGATGGGAGAAAGAAAGAAGGGAGTTCTTTATTGCTATAGATATAGAAGGCGGGGCTGGAATAAACTATGAAGAATTGGAAAGAAGGGAAAGGGGAATACAATTAATAGAAAAATTGGGGATGATTGAGGAATCAAGATATAATAAATAGTATAAGATGATAAAAAAGGAAGTGGTACCAAAGTATTTAGAAAAGGGACAGGGAGAGAGGAGATGGACCCGAATAGCAAGATTTAGATTGGGAAACAAGGTAAGGGAAGTGATGTATTGGGAAAAGAAGGAGAACGGAAGGTGCAGAATCTGTGAATGGAAAGAGGAAACATGGAACCATGTATGGGAAGGATGTAGAAAGGAAATGGATGATATGGGAAGCTGGTAAGGGAATATTGAAAAGATTCTAGGGGAGGATAGATTGGGCGAAGAGTGGAGAGATACAAGAGAATTGAAAGAATAAGGAAACGGAAGTCGCTTAGATTAGAAGTGTAAAGATTTGTAAGTAATGATTATTATATAATAGCTTACGTAGATAAACATGCGATTGCGTTCTCGCTCTCCCTCGGTTAGGTTTAATACGGGCGGGAAATCCATGGAGAATTCCCCTGGCGCTCAAGCTATAAAGCCTATTGTGCCACACCCTTACTTCTTCACTCTCAGCAGTCGACCCCAGACCTCTCGACGAAGCCCAGTATGTCGACCACCGATCGCGTTTCGATTTCCTCTGTTTCCATAAAATAGACCCCGAGGGTCTGTTGCCTGAGCCTAGCTAATGCTGGGCACTGGCATAATACATGCAGGGATGTTTCGTCATCCCTGCCGCTCCTCTTGCACTCCATCGTGGAGCTATCCCCCATTTTGTGCATATGATAGTTCAAATGATTGCGCCCTGTCAGGGTCCGTACCACTGTCCTTATGTCTTTCTTGGGTATACTCAGGATATCCCTGGCTCTGTCCATCCTATAGTTTTACCCCAGGTTGGATTTCGCCTGACAGCAAACCTTGGTTTGTTCCCATTACTCCCTGTGTTTTGTTCGGATCCAGTTTTAATGGCCATCCCGACACAGCAAGACGCTATTCCCAGTACCGGTTCTGGTCCTACGAATTCGCTCGCTTCGCCGAACTTTGCCAACTGATCCGCCTTTTCGTTGCTCTTGATCCCTGTATGACCAGGGACCCATATGAGAGCCACTTTGTTTCTTTCTGCATGTTGGTTTAATGCCTTTTTGCATTCCCAAACCAGCTCTGATGTTATGTCTGGTTTCCTTATTGCAGTTAGTGTCGCTTGGTTGTCCGAACAGATCGTGATCTGTCTGCCAGCAGCGTTTCCGTCTATTAGTGTTTCAGCACAGCGAAGGACGGCCAGGACCTCCGCTTGGAAGACAGTAGCATATCCCTTTCCCTCTCTTACTGCCATCCCTCTCGCCTGGAGCCATCCGTATACCAGATTTCCCCCTGGAGGAGCGGGTTACCATTTTCTTTCCACAGATCCCTACTTGAGATACAGACGCGGAAAGCCTTGGCAAAGTTGAAGCATTTTGTTATTTTATCTTGCCTCATCTGTAGAATCGGCAGTGTGCTGATATCATTCGGAAGTCTAGTGTGATTAGTCCCCAGAGTCCATCTATTTGCTCTTGTCAGGCGGCCCATCGCGTGAGCCGCTCTGGCGGTTATCGCAACATGTAGGGGTTCCTCACAGAGCATGGATCCTATCATCGCTGTAGGCGCAGTCCTCATTGCTCCAGTCAAACCCCTAAGTGCTAGCTTTTGTAATCTTCGCAGCCTGTCCTGCATTGTTTTATATTCCGCTCGTGGCCACCAGACCACGGCCGCATGTAGGAGTCTGGGATTTAAGACAGCAGAGTAGAGACATGCAAGCATTTTAGGCCCTAACCCCCACGTCAACCCAAAGGCTCTCCTGCACATCCAAAAAGTCATGAAAAATTTCCTGCATTGGGCCTCCAGGTGCTTTGCCTAGCTCAGCTTGCTATCTAGGATTACTCCTAGATATTTAACTGAATCTGAAAACGTCAGCTTCCCACCACAAAATACAGGAGCGTCAGCTTTCGGAACATTATAATTTCTCGTGAAAATGACCAGGTTGTTCTTTTCCGGATTTACCGAGAGTCCTGTGCTATCGTACCAGAGCTTTACGATGCGCAGCGCCGACTTTATAAGACCCATCAGCGTTTCCAGATGAGCCCTCCTAACTAGGATTACAAAGTCGTCCGCATATCCTTGCGTATAGTAAGTACCCTTTTTTATTTAGCCTTCGAAGGAGGCCGTCCATTACAATGCACCACAGGAGGGGTGACAGGACACTCCCCTGTGGGAAACCCCGCGGAGCTATCCCCCTTACTATGCCTTCACCCCATCTGGTTTCGAGTCTTCTTCGGCTTAGCATACTTCCTATCCAGCATACTAGCTGAACCGGCACGCCACATCTCCGAGCCTCTCGACAGATGACTTCTGGAGGTGTATTGCTGAAGGCACCCTCTATATCCAAGAAAGCGCCCCCCAGCGTACCCCTTTTGTTCCAACTGCTGCTCCAATTTTGCTAAAACAGCATGAAGCGCAGTTTCTACCGAGCAGCCTGCCTGGAAAGCTAGCTGCCCTCTATGCACCGGGGAGGCCAAAAGAACCTCATCCCTAATGTATCTCTCGACCAGCTTCTCTAGCGTCTTCAGAATAAAGGACGTTAAGCTGATTGGTCGGAAATTTTTGGCAGCAGCGTAAACTTCCCTCCCAGGTTTAGGTATGAAGGCCACTCTGCCATCCTTCCATGCCGATGGCACGTGTTTAAGGGCTATACTTGCCCTAAATACTTTCGTCAGAGGAGGGACGACCAAACCCATGGCTTTTTGTAAAAGTGCTGAATAAATGCCATCCGCCCCTGGTGATTTAAAGGGACAAAAGGACCCTACGGCCCATCCCACCTTTTTGTAATCAGCGACCTTAGCGGCGAAACTGCAGTCGGCCCTCTTCACCCCCTGACCCCGGTCTTACTCCTCTTGGTCGGTTCCGATTCGCTGAAAACCCGGGAAGTGAACTTCCATCAGGTGATTCAGCGTTGCTTCTTATCTTCGGCAAAGTCACCATTATCGAGCCTTATGAGCCCGATGCGAGCTTCCGGATTTTTCGCTAGAATCTTGTGGAGCCTCGTTCTTTCTGGAATGTTTTTCGATTCCTCGCAGAAGCTCCTCCAATCTTTCTGCTTATATTTCCTCATATTTGTATTGTATTCGCACTGGGCCTTCTTATAGATGTCCCAGTCCGAAGGCTATTTAGTTCTATTTGCCCTATTGCATAACATTATTGTCTTTCTACGGAGTCGCTCCAAGTGGGTTTTCCAACATTCTGCTCCCTTCCTAGACTTGATAGTGCTTGTAGGGCAGTTGTTCTCATATGGTGTTGTCAGAGCCCTTCGCAGAAAATCCGCGGCGTGCTCCAACTCATCAATGGTACCACAGCTTGTGGGGAATTCCGCAAGCCTCCCTTCGAGTTCCTCTTTATATGATTCTCAAAGTGTATTTCTGGGGTTTTTTATGTTAGAAACCACCGGTTTTCCTAGGGTTAATCGGAACACTATGTGTTTGTGGTCCGAAAGAGACTCCTCATCGGAGGCTCTCCAATCTACCACCCTGCTCCTCAGTGCACCTGAACATAGAGTCAAATCGAGAACCTCACTCCTGTTTTTAGTCTGGAATGTGGGAGTATCACCCCGATTCAGAATCTCCAGCTCTGTGCCTGCTATGTATTTAATTAAATCTCTCCCTCCGTCATTGATGTTTGTGCTTCCACACACCGTGTGGTGAGAGTTAGCATCACAGCCCAACAGAAGAGGAATCTTATTCTCCTGACAATGCCGAATTAGAGCCTCCACCTCTCTGGGAGTCGGAGGTCCCTCGGCATCACCAGGGAAATAAGCCGAGGCAATAAATACCTCTAGTCTTTCTCCGCTACTGCCCCTGAATCTCATCTTAATAACGGTGAGATCTCTGGAGCAGAAATTAGGCACCAAGATCGCATCCATACCCTTGACGGCTATGCATGCCCTTACCGCTTTTTCGCGTGGCCCCTTGTATATGGAGCCACATCCTGACAAGCCACAAATCCTTTCCCTGTATAACCCTGGTTCTTGGATTAGGGCAAGCCCTGTCTGCACCACAGACATGCGTCTGGCTACAACCGCCTAGGCACCTTTTCTGTGGTGCAAATTAATCTGTGTAATGGAGATTCCCGTCTCAGTCATTACAAGACTATTTCGGGGCATCTCCAGACGCTTCTGGGACCCCTGCGGATTCCAGTTTGGTCACCCGGAAGGGCTCCACCATCTTCCTATTTCGCACCGCCTCTGGTGGGTTGACCTCTGCGGAGCCTCCCACTTTTGGCGGTGGTTTGGGTGAGGTGCCCGAAACGGATCCCTCGTCGATTGCGTTTTGTTTTTCAAGTTCGTTGGGTAACATTTCTGTCCCACGAGAAGCTAGGGAAATAAGAAGCACACCCCCCACCGAGCCCCGCTTGTAGGGGACGGGTCTATATACTAAGGGATTCGACCTGGTGTCCCAAAGTCCCCGTTAAGGCACCTCCTTCGAGACCCCTGCCTGTCCACCTCTTCTGAGGGGGGCAGGCCGGGATGTCGAAGGATTTTTTAACCCTGGTACCATTCAGCTCTCGACACGGCGATCACATCTTAACTTGGGAGCATGAGAACTCGCGCTATCGATATTCCAGTGGGCTTTGCCACTACCCCCTAGAAGGACTGCTCCTTAGTTTGAGTCTCACCGACCGTCCGTCAGTTCCCCAGAGTACCCACACCTTGCGATATAGCCCCTCAGGTTCACCTATTCCAGATCTATGGTCAATGATCCCCGTAAGCCCTCCCACCAGCTACAAGGCCCCGAGATCCCTAGGGAGGGTCCCTCGTTTGCTATATTGCTTTCGATTACTTGCTCACGCATTCGCTACCACGTCCCAAATCATGCCTTCGCAAAAAATAGAAACAAGGCTATAGATATAAGATTTTATGTTAGTAGTTCTGAATAACTGTAAATAATAAGGATAAGATATTATAAGATATGTAGGAGGAAGTATTGTAAGAAACGGTGGTCATGTAAACCCTTAGTGGACACATTATGAACAAGGAAGATTAAATAAAGTGGTGCGTGAATTATTATGAATAATTTAACTTCAAAAAGAAGTTGTATTTTTACGTGTTCAACTCCATAAGAAGAACAATTGCTTGTCAAGAGCTGAAAAATTTCTCTACACCAGAATAAGAAATAGGCATATTCTTATTTTGCCTAGGCTATACAAATGTCCAATTTCCCGTGAAAATTTGTACATTTTCTTATTTTGGGCCACCCTAATATACTCAAATTTTTGAAAATAAATGTTATTACCTCTCCAATAATTTACAACGCTCATATGATGGGCGTCGTCTCAATTCTGTAATAAATATTCTTGTAATTAAACTTGTATCTTGAAAATGGCGTCAACTCAACTCTCCCGTGAGAATCTGTAGGCACCCCAAAGAGAATTTTGGGCAAAAAACGTACCGATTTCAAATTGGCTGAACGACCTTGCACTGCTCAGTGCAATTGCTTTACATTCACGTAGTGCAGTGCTCGTTAACGCACACTTCCCAGGTCCGAGAATGTTTTCAAGTTCCATGAGACGCTTTTTTACTAGGCTAATTAGAGTAGCCACGCGTCTCTTTGTCCTATTTGTCATGTTGACCTCTTCCAGCATCATGGAACAAGGCTGCTTTTTGACATTACCGGTTGAGTAGTTGACCAGCTCGCTAACTACTAGCTGAACGAGCATGTAATTTTCTCACTTTAGGCGAGCCACACGCCTCTTTTCGCACAAGGTTTGCTGAAGGAAAAATTCGGGCAGTCAATATTTCGTTATGGTTCTAAGATTGACGGCTGCATATGTGTCCATGTCCGCAAATTCTACAGTCGCCAGTTTTTATCCTTCTTGATAGGTTTCTCCACTTGATCGTAGGCCACGTTTCTCCGTTTCTGGTGCTACGTCTGCCAAGGAAAACAAAATACTTTTTCCATCTGTTCTCGTTGCCTTTGTACTTTTCGGCGTTCTTAACTTTCGCTTCTTCTTTTCCTCGGCAGATTTCATCTTCTCCTTTTCTTTCGCTTTTTTAAGGCGGCTTGAACCTCCGAGTAATAAAGTCCTCCAAATCATCTGTTAGCTTCTTATTTTCGTCATCAACCTTCTTCTTCTACCCTGGATTCTGGATCTCTTTGTCTAATGCTTTTATACTCATCTCTGCCTATTTATTTCTTAGACTTGGGTTTTCCTGGCTTCTATTTGAATAACTGTTTGGCAAAGAGTGTACCTTCAAGATCCGCCAGAACAGTGTTGTTGTAGAAAACGTGTTTCAGCCCACAGTTCATTATTAGGATACTGTTTAAATCGGTTAAAGAAAGGAAGGAATTTGTGATAGTGATCCTTGTCCTCTACATAGTTAAAGTTGGGAGGTTATTCATCCTTCAGCAGATTCTTCAAGTCGCCGCTTTCGCTAATGTTTCCCTTTAACGGCTTGAGTAGCTTGTCCTCGATCTGCTTTGTACTTGCTTTGCTCTCTTTCTTTTCCTCATCCGTCTTCGTGGTCTTCGTTTTTTGCGCACTTACTCTTTGGTTGCTTTGGATTATCATTCGGTATTCTAGTGCTTGTCCTCCTCTTTAAGTACACATTACGATAAGTACCATCCGTTTCATCATCTCCTCTTTGATGTATCTCTTGAGGATTTGACGATTATCTTTTCTTTCTTCTTTCTCATTTACTTGTTCTTCTTCCTGGCTCCTGGTATGATGATAGTACAGTAGACTTTGACGCTAATGCGGGCTTAAGACTGTGTCAGGGTACCGTATGATACCTGGCGCGTACGATGACCCTCCCTATTGTAAGACTCTCGAGCTCGAGCTCGTTGCTCAGCGAGGAGGTGTGATGCTTAACCAGTGGCTACTGCATTATGTTGCGTTGGAGTGTTCAAATTGAATCCCCATTTAAACCAGCCGACACTAAAACTTTGTATGCGATTCTGTATACAGTTTTTGAATAATATAATAACGTATGTTACTGCGTAGATACCTCAACACCTATTAGACTGAAAAATGTCTAAAAAAGTGCAAAATTCTTTTCAAGATACGTACTCTAAGCAAAAAAAAAAATTTCTGAACGAGGTAAAAATTTGTTTACAACAAAATCTTTCAAACGGTCTTTTCGGACAACTATGTATGGAGTGTACTTGTCAATGAAACATGCGTTTTTTCTGTTTCTTAGTTAATGAAATTTGTAACCATTTTCATGCTAAAAAACGGCTTTATCCTCATTTCTACATTTAAAACACAACCACCCTCGTCGCAATTTCGTCAATGACGACAGAGGGGACGTTTATACATTGTTGATGACTTTTTCGTTTCAATCCATAGAGACCGAATAATCAGACAGTGAAGCATTTGTGTCCAAAGCCAACTATGTTCATCCGTCCACATATAGTTGAAAACTGCGCATCCTAATGTCTCGTCTTTTTCTGGAACAAATAGAAAAGTAGCAAATTAAAAAAAATGTTTAGTCTGGAAAGAGACTTTGAAAATTTTCAGGGTCACTGAATCTCTCCCAAGTCTAAAAATTTCGCAAAGCGACCCAACGTATATTCCAAGTGGCTGCGAGCAGCGAACAATCTCTAGTCAATTGCGGGACTCGCTTATAAAACCAATGGAGGGACTGGTGTTGCCCTCCGCACGCCAAAGACTGCTTCAACGTCAGTTGAGTTTCTGGATAGAGGTAGAGGCCCGTCGCACAGTGGGACAACAACATTTCTGTGGACAAATTGATTTCCAGAAGCGATTTCTCAATTCATTTGCACGTTTTTTATTTTAGATTAAAGCTAATGAAATTTCGCATAAATCTGCCATGGCCGATTAAAAAACAAAAGGTTTTTTAATTTCTTTTTAGAAGAGCACCGGTTTTTTAGAAATACTCCAATTCAATCTGAAAAACCTGGAATCAATTAGGCAACTATCCATAAAAATTTGTCTAATAATAGAATTGACTTCATTATTGATAACAAATGTCGAAGAAAATTGCACAGTGTAGATAATATTCAAATCACTGAACATAGATAATTTAATCAAGGTAAATCACGTTCTGCGATATCATGGGTTATTTAAACAAATACAAAGGAAGTATGGAGACGCTCTGAGACAACTTATAGGAAATGAGATACGCACCAATAGAACTTCAGTTAATATGAAGGAGCAACGCACTTTCTTAATCAGATGTAGAAAAGAAACTCTGATTCCAGCACATATTCAACATCAGACAAACAAATGTAATATAAATAATTTAAGTTATACATTAATTCCAAAATTTGAACAAACTAAGTTAATTTTGTAGAAAAAATGTTTGAATTATGAAATTAATAATTCACTTAGAAACTTCAAAGTTTTAGGACATTTATCCAATAATTTAAAATTCCGTTTGTTAAATACTGTAAAAGACATTTTAATTCAAAATTTGTTCAACTTACAAGATTATAAACAAAAATTGGAATGTCTTAAAATAAATATCACTACAGGTAAATTTGAAATACTTTTTTGTTCACAAATTTTTTTGTTCATCATGAATGTTTTTAGTTTATTACATCCACGTATATTATGTTAACATAGCTTATGTACAACCTTGAAGAAGGCCTGCAACAAGGTCGAAATTCGTGGAAAGATGACGTTATCTTGGATTGGTCAATCTTCTTCGGATGGTTGCCAGTGGTAAAACAGCAGGAATTTCAATCAAGGTATAATATGAGAGACAATGAATTAGTTCAATAATTTTTCGCTTCTTCAACTACAATATATTTATCTAATGAAATTTTTTTCTACACTGCTTATAAAAAAAGTTTTAGGTGCGTTTTGTTTGTTCACTAGTATCCCCAGTAGGCCTTATCCACTGTCAAGTTGAAAGTCTCCGCTGCGTAGACTTAGGCTACGAACTCTCAGGGCTTCTATGCTTGACGTCACGACAGTTGCGCATGCGAATTTGGTAACTAGGGGACTTGAAAATTTGCAATCAAATTCAGTAAAATATTCCATTTGCCGTTATTCAATCGGGCGCCCACATTTTTCTGAAAATTTGTAAATTGCTTTCGTTATGCAATGAAAATGAGCGTCTGTCACGAGCATCGGCTACAAAAATCAGGCGGTTCACTACCAGGAGTCTCTCTCAGCTCTACGGTGGTAGGGTGCGGACGTAAACCTGTGCAAAGCTGCACTCCACGACTGTGCAGCAGCGATTAGTTACTGACTTGTTGTTAAAAAATCAAGGGTGGGGATGAGGGGCCCCCAACCATCGCCCCCTCTGGTAAGATCCAATGCAAGTCGCGCACTCGCGGTTAGTCATCTCCCTGAAGAATGATCGAACTGGAAGAAGTTGTTGTGTGTTACCCATTTGGGCATTGTTACACAATCTGACAGAAATTCGAGGGAAAAGCCACAAAATCTGTTAATTTATTTTATGAAGGAGAATGTGTGAATAGGAGAAGGGGGGGAGGGTAGAGGGGTTGACTCATTGTTATCCGTCGGCCTTAATTATATAGCCGACGGTCGTGACAGTCACGCCTGCGCATTGAGTAACACAGGTACTTACAGAAATTTCACTTACACTGAAGCTTTTGGAAAATAGTTGGGGGGGGGGGGGATTTCCCATAATTTATGAGTGGAATGTCTGCGAGAACAGAAATTGGCTGAGAGACGAGTGTCCTTCAAATTTAGCGCCAAAATAGTCGGTGGTGACTTTTGGCCACTCTCGACCAGTCTCGATTTTTGTCGAGAGCAATTCGTTCAACTTCGTGGCTCTCGCAGATATTTCGCTCGTCAGCCATGACGAAGCCCCTTAAACATGCCCAGTAGTTTATCAAGGAACTGAGGCACGTACTGTCGTTGCAGATGTCACTATATATGGGAGTTATGGGCCTTTGAAGTTAACATGGGAGTCTATGAGAAAAATTATCACCCTTGTCATATAAGCTAATGATTAGATAATGATAGATCATCCCCGCCTCTTGTGCTATTGCTGGGCAATCGACCGTCCCGAATTCCTTTACCAAAGCCGTAACCACAAATCGTGGATCCATTCAATCGAAGCAAAAGGAAATAGTACATTAGGTAACAAGGGGCGAAAGGAGCAGATTCCTCCCGCGGGGTGGTTTACTGCCCGAGCGAAGCGAGGGCAGTAATTACCAGAGGGAAAAGTCTACTTTCGTCCCGTGTTAAATATAGTATTTTATTCCACTCTCGACCGTGGCCACCTTTTAGCCCTGAAAAGCGGGTCCGATGCATTTTTCTATGGCTTTGTTCGTGGCTCGAATTCTAATCGACTCGGAGCAACTCAGATTTTCAATATGGCGACCGTTGACCAAAAAAAGAAAAAAATTTAAATTTTATTTTCGCTCCGCAAGTTTTACTTTCGCCCCGCTAATTTTACTTTCGCTCCGCTAAATTTACTTTCGCCCCGCAATTTTTACTTTCGTCCCGCAAATGCAGTTTACGGGAAATGTATGCTACTTTTGCCCCTATTTTCAGGGGCGAAGGGTGGCCATTTCGGTCGAGTGTGGGATAAAATACATTAGACTAGTTATATTTTTCTCATAGACTCCCATGTTAACTTCAAAGGCCCATAACCCTCATATACATGACCGACTGACGCTAGTATTTCACATTTGGTTCGTTCATGACAAGAGCTTCCAGGAAATATACACGGAAAAAATTAGTTGTTGAAATTTTGAATGACTGAGTCAACCACTCTAGGATAGGGCTAAACGTATGTCATAAATTGGAAGAATCGTCTTACAAACCTTGATTGATACATGTTTAAAAAGTAGAAAGAGTTGTCGAAAGTAAAAAATAATTTCAATGAAAATGTGAAGACCAAAGGAATAGAGTTCTTGAAACACTGATACACTAATGCTTCGAAGCCAGTCAATGAAACTTTCGATGACTCCTAACGAGTTTCTCGAAAACAGTATAGTCAAGTTGAAAAAATATATATTTCGCGGTTATATTTACTATTTTGTTATTCACATAGACTCACGCTTAAGTTATATTTATTTTTACAGATACACACGAACCTATGAAAAATCGAAACAAATTCGGCGGGATTCGAACTACCTAACGGCTATCGAACGCAACTTATCCCTGACAACTAGACCCCATGACTAACTTGACACATTGAATATTTTGCAAAAATCTCAGTGAAGAGCCAAATTTAAATCCGCGCTCATTTGTTCATTGCCGGTGACCGCGACTCTGTTCAGACTTATACATATACCACATCACCTGAGCGTCACTACGTGCTGATACAAGCATCCAATGTCACTTTACATTGTGAATATATAGATATGTAGAAGACAGTCAACGAATTCTTCGACAACTTATAGAACAGTTATTCGTTTCTGTGCTAGAGTTATTGTATTCCAAATCTTGTGCAATCTGGAGGACTTTTTATGAAAAATTGAATGCTTGTCTAGAACTTTGTCAAAATCTGCTGAATACAAATTCGCAAACTGATGTTCCTAGATTGTCTTCCAAGAATTTGATGACTTTTATCACTTTGTCGATGAAGTCTGCGGTTCTTTAATTAAAATTATACGAGATTCTAAACAAAAAGTGGAACATCCTAGAATGGTTGACTAGTCAAGTAAAGTTTCGACAACTTATTTTTTCCGTGTATAACATTACACCATCCCTGATTTAAAGGGGTGAAAAGTTACTTGTGATATATTAAGATAGGTCGGATTGTAGGAATGTAGGATATAAAGTTGGGTCTAGGTAATTAATCTCACTTGAGAAAAGCCTGTTTTGAACTCATCGATGAATTGACATGACACATCGAGTTCGCATCTAGGATCTCGACTAATCATTCTTGTCATAAACCAAGAAGGTAATTAAAAATAAATCCTATGTAAAACACATATTATGTAATTCACCGTTTAATTCAAAAGAGGCCTTTCTGAAAAGGCACCATAACAAATTTGTAATACTTTTCGACTGCCGTGCACCCATCCGCATATATACCTGAGAAGCCCCACTCCTATTTCGGTTGGGTTCCAGTCTGTTATATGAGAAAACCTCACTATTGGCATATTTTTTGTCTTGAATTTAAACATTAATACGTGGGTAATTGTCAAATTGTAGGCAAATTTCAGCACCTACAGTGGCAATCATATTATTATTAGGAATTAAATATTTCATAACGGAAATTGATCTTATCACATGTAACTATTTTAAATCCAAAAGGGGCAGTTATGAAAATAAGAAATAATAATGAATCCATGGGCACGCGCATATAATCAGTCGTACGCTGTTCTATTGTACCGTACGGTAATGATGCGAGAAAAATGTTAAAGTTTAACCTTTTTTATTGTTTATAAAAAAATAACAAATTTTAATTATCAAAAGTCACCTACTTATGAAAGAAAACACCACCAAGCAAGTAACGGAATTGTTTTCATAAATTTTTTTCACTCCGAAAATGGTTTTTAACGCACGTACGGTAATGACGTTTTTGTTGTCAAGATGCACTTTTCAGTTTTAATATCGGATTCACAGAAAAGAGAGTTATTATTTTAAGCTCAATTTTATAAAAACTTGTATTAAACAATACGCCTAATATTTTTGTATTTATTACTCAACTGTAACTACAATATTTTACTAGAAAAACAGACGTACGGTAATGACTTCTGAAATGGAAAAAATTGAGGGACAGACATCAAAGCTTTTAAAATATTATTTATTTGAATTAAAAAAATGTGCATACATTAAATTTATGTTCATGTGAAGTTTACAAAATTTAATACGTTAAGCGTTTTTTAGGTTACTGTCTAAAAAAACGGAGAAAATCAGTTTATCCTTGTGCAAAGTGAGGATGGGACGCCGTACGGTAATGACGTTTCGGGCGTTCTTATATTAAATTAAAGTAAATAGGAACAGAAATGAAAAAAAGGAACTGCCCATTCTGTAGAGGATGATAACATGTGTTTATTAAAATTTAAAAAAAATTGGCACGAGCTTCTAAGTTAACGTTATATTATTGGGACTTCAAGTTTGCCTTCAATTTGACAATTACCCATATAATAATTACAATCCAAGTCCACTTTCAATTATTTTAATTATTGTACATAGTTCTTAAATTCATTTCTTATTTATTTGTATTTTATTGCTACCGAAAAAATTGGATTAACGGAAGTCATTTTTATTTTATACTGTCTTGTTCACTCGGCTTATAAATTCTACAATGACCTTATTTTCACGAGACTTGCTGAGGCATTTCTTTTATCTTCGAATTTAAATTATGTGTTTAAAAACATAGAATTGATTACTGGGAATGAAGAGAAAAACAACATAAATGGCGTCATAAATAGAAATTGAAAATATTAAAATACAGCAGAGTTTTAAAATATACTGATAAAATGTTAAGAAATTGAATTCTTTCCAATAATGCTAAAACTTCAGTTTTTTTTCTGCGCTACATTAAAAATTGACACGTAATATGTGTACGCCCATTTACGCGTCAAGATACTCTTTTAATGAAATGTAATTCATAACTTTTTTAGTTCAAATTTTAATCGATGGCTTCTCAATTTTCTTAAAAAGAAGTATTTTAGCGTAAATGAGAATTTATAACTTTTGAAATGTCGAAAAGGTGAAAAGGCGTGTTCTTTTCATGACGTATCTAATACAAATTCTTGTGTAATATGGATAAATTTAATCGTTCTCAAAGAAACTTGTCTGAAAACTTCAAGAAATTGTAGGTAACAATCTTCAGAGAACATGTTCACGTCCCCATTTGAAATTTCTCGTAACAAGTAATCATAAATTAATCAAATAGGTTGGCTAGTTTTTCCGTTGAAGGGACAGAATAAATTAATTAAATATTTTCATACGGAGAAACTTTTGGTTGTAAAATTTGATAGAATAAGGTTAATTTTTACAATAAGACAATAATAAGTAAGATACACGAGGGTTTCGCTGGCCTGTCGTTGTGATTTTGTTGTTCTCTGTTGCTCCCAGTGGAACACTGCGGTGGTGAAACACCATGTTTTAAATTATATATATTAAACTCGCACACATTATAAATTGTATAAATCAAACAAACAGTGGCATATTAATATTATATACTAAGTTGAAAGGGAAAAAATCGTAGTAAAAGAAAACAGCCCTGGCGGGATTTGAACATGGGTCTCCAGGGCAGCAGAACGGAAACTTTTTCCTGTGGTAAGATAACTTATGAGATTTAGGAATTTGATCATCCCCATGAACCTCGATGCATATAAAGTCATTCGGCAGTGAATTTTCTATTTTTAATGGAAATTTTCTCAAAGCACTATGTTCAAGTATTTTCCCTCTCATTTCACCTTCCCATTAGGCAAGTTTATTTTTATAACCTATTTTGCAACTGATTTTATTCAAAATGCTAGTTATTGCAACTACGGTTTCATCATTTATTCTGCAAATATCACTTTTTCCTAACTACAATTTGCTATCTAAAATATTAGACTTTCCAACTCTAAATGGCCACTCTTAAGTTTGGAGTATATTTATAATCGATATGGAGAAAGTGTTTCTTTGTATTGCTGTAGAAATTATTACTATTTTTTTGAATATATCCTAGATCGCCCACAAACCATTGTAGAAATAAATATCATAATAACAAATTTTACAATCAATAGTTTTTCCGTGTAGAATGTTTCCAAATATAAGAATTGGAATTTGAATTTATACTAATCTCAGAAATCTCCTCAATCTAGTATGAACTAGAAATGTTTCATAAACAATATTTTAGAACCCTTGCAAAATAACGAAACCCCGATTTTTATCGGGTCACTGAATTTTTCCAGATTTGTATTTCCAGATGAAATACAACAGTTCATACAGTTCCACCGCAGTACCCACTTCAAAAGCGAGGATATTGCAGAAAAATGAGGGAATAAAACACAAGCGAATCGGAATCCGAAATGGGACACCTGTGGAGGTGGGACCAGGAAATTCCACCTCTAAACCCCACACCCTCCAAACTTTAAAGGGCCTTGGCGTGTTCCAGCTTGTATCTCCCAAGCTCTAAGCTTCCACGAGGCATCCTGCAAAGCTGAGGAAGAATTCGAAGACTTTCTTCGAGAATTCGAAGCACGGTCAGGACGTTCTACTCGTTCTAATCGAATCGAATTGAATTTTCAGTCTCCCCTCGACCAACGCAAGGACTCCGGGTCTTCGGCCTCTCCCTTAATCGATAATAATTAAGGTTAATCTGGAAAAATTGGCATCACTCCAGTCGTTCTGGACGGATGTGAAGGGGCTTTGCGACGCCTAATTATACCGACAATTCGACGATATCCCTCGAAATCTAGCAAGCAAATTCAGAGCAGCCTTCTACATTAGTCAAATTCAAATTGTAACGATTACGTACCTTTTCCATTTTACTTTAACTAAAAAAATTAAGGCGAACTACAGATAAATAATTAAAACAATGGAATGTGCTAGTAAAAGTGAGCTGTGAAAGTTACGTGATGGACCCCTAGGATAAAAAGTACGATAGGTCACAAAAAATTATAAATCAAAAACAGCCTAGCACGTAAGCAAAAAAGTGTCATTTTAGATCCCTTATAACGTGTGAAAAAAATTTGAAATATGATATTCTCAATATCCTGAGTCCTCACGGGGTGGAAATATGTTTAAAAATTGGTTATTCTGAAAGTTTGAAAAAAGTCCTGAATGTTATTTTCTTGGTACTCTCCATAATCAACTCACTTATAGAAGTTTTGCTGTTTTTTTTAAGTTTACCTAGGAGAAAATCTCATTTCTATGGAGGTCATAATATTAACATGAATTTCAGAATCTCTGGAAAATATCCAAAGTTCAAATTCAAAATCAATACAAAATTTAAAAGATTTAGTATTCCGTAGATTATGAGAAAATTACAGTTTTTCCAAAACATTAAGATTCGATAATTTAGTCACTTGAATTAAATAGTTTGTATTGCCCATTCTGAACGTATGCTAGAAGTTGAAATTGCATGGAGAATTCAACTTTTTTCTGTGTATTATATCGATTGTTCTAAGGCTCCTAAAAAAGGTAGTTGAAGATATTGCAATTTAAATTCTTCATTCAACTTTTTATACTCTATGTTATTTTCAATCAGGTTCTGAGGCTGTCAAATTTCAAATAGAAAACATTGAGCCAACTTCTCGTATCATATTTTTTCATTGAGATTGCTTGGCATTTTTTTTCTTGTTTTCTCTTCTGAGATAATACTAAATGGGCCCACCATCAATCCCACAGGTGATCATGACCTGGTACTTTGCTACTAAGCACGGTCGCGAAACGCGGCTTGTGATTAGTGGATTTGTTGATTACAGTCGTTGTTTCGGAACTCTATATTCTGCTTGCGCATTCGCCATAATTCGCGACTACATACACTGGAGAGCCCGTCTATAGGGATCCCACATTCACAGTAGAGAGCCCTATAGGAATCCAACATCCATCCTGGAGAGCCCGTTTATAGGGATTCAACGTTTATACTGGGGAGCCCGTTTATAGGGGTCCACACATTCATTCCGGAGAGCCCATTTATAGGGTTCCATCTTTCTTACGAACGCTAGTTCCAATGCCAACGACTGAGACCAACGATTCAGAATATTAACTTTATTTACTTTCAACAGTCATCTGTCGTGTGCGCGGGATGGCCACAGAAGGCGATCTCAGCCGCTATCATGTTCACTCCCAGAAAACTCCGGACGATGCGGCACGTGTTCAGCACTACTGCCTTCTGAATTAGATGCAGCGAATTCCGAGCTCCCAGTTCTTCCAAGATTTGTACGCATCTCGCATGAACGTTCCCAGGGGAGGAGATCACGACCGGGTGGATGATGACCTTGTTCACCCTCCACCCGGTCAGGATCTCTTGCTTCAGCTCCGAATATTTCTGGATCTTCTCAGTATATCGGAGCCTAATGTTGTTGTTAAGGGAAACGCTTATGTCTATGAGATAATATTATTTTTTGGATAGTGTAATAATATGACAATATTATATAATTATAATATAATTATAATATAGCAAAAAATATGAAAAAATGAATGTCTCAGGCTTTAGATGGTTTCAGCCCAATGTGTCGAAGGCATTTTTTTTATTAGAGTTGGATTTTTTTATTTTTTGAATAGTATACACGGGGCTGTCCCAGTACATATTATCAGTCACGGACGCATTATTTTAATGCAATCAAGTGATCTGATAAGAGCGCGTGCCCTGACATATTGGGCAAAGCCTGGTTTTTACCCCATCATTCACAGACTGGGTTGCAGTCAAGTGCATGATGGGGGGACCTACAGCTCAAGGTGGGATCTGAACCACCAGAATCTCGGTAAAGGTACATAGAAAAATTTTAAGAGGTACCACCTCAGGGATCGAACCCCGGACCTCTAAGGTGAAGTCCGAGCGTCTAACCAACTAAGTCACCGAGGCTCCTGTATAATAATAAAAAAAGATAATATTAATGTCTCAGGCTTAAGATGGTTACAGCCTAATACGTCAGAGGAATTTTTGGTTAGAGTTAGATTTTTTTATTTTTTGAATAGTAAGCGCGGAGCTGTCCCGGTAAATATTATCAGTCACGGACGCATTATTATAATGCAAAAAGTGATCTGATAAGAGCGTGTGTCCTAATATATTGGGCAAAACCTGGTTTTTACCCCATCATTCACGGACTGGGTTGCAGTCAAGTGCATGATGGGAGGACCTACAAGCTTACGGTGGGATCCGAACCACCAGAACCTCAGTAGAGGTACATAGAAAAATTTCAATAGATACCGCCTCAGAGATCGAACCCCGGAACTCTAAGGTGACGTCCGAGCGTCTAACCAGGCTCCTGTATAATAATAAAGGAAGATATTATTATTATTATTATACCATTAGGCCATTTTCCTTTCGGGGTAGGCGTGACCGTTTTAGGTTGGTCTAGAATTTTCGTGTTATTTATTTAAATAACACGTTCGTTCCGCAACACTGCTCCGACCCAAGTTGCTGATCAATCTCTTCAGTGATCACCCCAAGTGAAGAGCTTCACAAGATTGCTATGTGAAGTTCCCCACTCGGGCCCATTAGTATCCAAGGTCTTTTGTTTCAGGCGTCATTCACTCTGCTCACATTCTTTTTATAAACTATGTGCCGCTACACTTTTCTGTCCTGGCATACTTCTCTAGCTTCATTCACGTACATGCGTTCTTTCATGCAACCTTTTCGACTTCTATGGTTTCATATGTTTTTACGCATTAAGGTCTCATTCACACATTCTTTCCGCGGTCTGCCTCTGCGCATACACCCATTTACTTTACCTTTGTACACTTGTTTTATCAGTCGTTCATCTTTCATTCTTTCAAGATGATCGAACTGATTTAACTGATTTCTTTCCCATGTGTCAACTATTGTCTCTTTTGCACCACATTATTTAAGGATTATTTCGTTTCTTACTTCGTCCCTCAATGTTTTTGATGCGAATTGTGCGCAGAGGTTTCATGCCAATCGCGCAAATTTTACTCTTATCCTTTGACATATTCTTACTTCTGAGAATGGACCGTACTCTTCGGATAACCTTCTGACCCTCGTTTATGCGCCTATCTATCTCCCCATCCATTTTTCCGTCGTTAGTGAATAGACTACCTGGTTTTATTTACGTTAATTTTGAGGCCCATGTTCTTCATGCTTGTATTAAGTTTATTCAGTATTCTTTGCAAGCCCTCGACTGATTCTGCCATAATAATCTTGTCATCTGCGGAAGCTAACCCATATACCTTCACTGTCTCGAGATCTACACCTTCTTCGACGAAGAGGGGCATTCTTAGACACTTGTCCATAAATATGATGAATAGACATGAGGACATAACGCATTCTTGTTTAACGCCTTGCATAATATCGAACCAGTCACTCAGTTTCCCATTAACCCTTGCACTCGCTTTGTTACCTGAATAGTGATGCATATCGATCATTTTCAAATTTTTAGAAAATCTGGTCAGATGCAATTGAAACCTTAAACACCATACTTATCACATCGAGACGAACGATCACTCAGTCGAGATGATCGTATCGTCTCGATCGACTTTTTTCATTGCAAATTCTTGATCTCCATTACATTTCAGTTCCATCAGACTATGTTTTAAGCAAATCTCGATTTTGTCCAAAAATGATCGATATGCATCACTATACCTGAACATATTGTTCTTATTGCTTGTAGGAGCCATCCAGTGACTTCGTACTCTTTGAAGAGTTCCCAAAGTATATTAAAAAAAATATGTTAAAATAATACCAATTTGTTGAGAAAAAAATTATTTTAAATTTTCTCATCTTCGAGCGTTCACGTATGGTGTCAAGCACCATGGGGAAGAGGAGATCTTGTCAAACGTGAAAAATCGTGACATATGGTGGGGGATGGGGGTCACTCGATGCGCGATGTCACGAAGATATTTTGTTTTCATTGCCAAGCTTAAAAAATGAAGTTCATACCTCTTAGCCGATGATAGGAAAAATATACGTACCTCAATTTCTATTTTGTTACAACACGTTTAGAGAACTATAAAGTGCATGCCAAAATCATGTATAATAATTTAATTACAAGCGTAATTACAAGTGTGTTAAGTGTAGGAGAATAAAAAAGTTTTTATAATTAAGCCTATATTTTTAATTGCATGTGAAGTTCGGCCAGAAAAGGGCTCACTTTATAGATTGTAGTTTAGGAGATATTTCCGTTTTTGTGAATAAGGATAAAAAATAACGAGTTAGGTTTTCGATAGGAAAACGTACTTCAATCCCATGTTATATCTGTGACATACGAGTATATTATGCTTATGTCCCAGAGTGACAGGAAGTGGATAAATTTTATATTTAAAGAAAAAATATAACACGTGCGCTTACGGCACTCGCCAATTTCTAATAAGTTTTTCTTGACAAGCAGTTTTTTCGAATTCCAATTTCGAAAATTCTCCAGCTCCTTGATGTTTACCCTAAAGGTTTCATTCTGAACCAAGAATGTCGGTAATTTATACAGCAAAATGCACGTACAGTAAGTTTTTTCCCATTTTTCTGTAATATCTTGTTTACAAATTACGAGTAAGTTTCTTCCACTCTTCAAAAACGGAAAGATGGCGAATTTTTCCAAATATCCAGCTCTTTGAAAAATTAATGAATTTGTAAATCCAGCCAAGTGTCTCTTTATTATCGTCATTTGTAGATTTGGACACGAGATAGTCCAAGGTCTTGAATTAAGGAGTTCAAAGCTTCCGCAGGCGGTAATATTTCTAGGCAGTAATTATTGATACTTAGAAATTAATGACAAATTCTGTTAGAAATACTGATTTTGATTAGACCAAATACCTGACAGGTGGAGATTCTGGCACACTTGTTTAGAGAAGCGCCTGTCAGGGAAACTAGAGAGGCATCCAGTGAATATTTCCTTTTATTACTATTTGTTTTAATAGTTTACCTAGAAATTTTTTACGGAGTCCAAGAACCTCCATCTTCATGGAGACCTAAATGTAGCAATTCTAAACCAACATAATGGATGGAATTTATGTGTAAGCTATAATGATGGTTGTGAGAGGCACCCGACCTTGCCATCTACAGAATTCAAGCCCAAAACACTGTCCTAGCTTGCTTCATTCTACCCTGTATCATGATTGATGGTCTTTGGTAATATGACAACTTGTATTATTTGGGTTATTTTAGTTATGGATTGTTTTTTATAGTTTAATTATTCGAGCTTCTATTTTCATACTCTGGAGTTATAAAGTAGCACAAAAATAATAACAATTTGTGTGGTTATCAATTTTTTTGTCAGTCAAAATAAGAAAGTTCACATTATCGTGTCCCTGGAATTTTCATTATAATATTTTTTTCTATTATATTTTATGTCATCTGGTAAAAAGCAGTTTCTACCTAATTCGATGGTTTAATGTCTTTCAAGAAGTTGAAAATCGATCGATATAATCTTCTTTTAATGTCAATAGAATTACGACAATATTTATGATACGACTGGTAAATACATTGTGTTCATGTAGCAAACAGGATATATATATATATATATATATATATATATATATATATATATGAGCCGTTCTCTAGAAAAACGGCTTAAGTCGAAAAATGTCGTTTTTCGATACTTGCATTTTTAAGTATGTACAGTGTTTAATGAGTGGTTATATTTATTTTCGCGTACTTTAGATGTTTCGCTTAAAAGTTATAGTATCCAATAATGAATTGCGACCGGCCAGAAAAAATTACACATTACGTATTAATATTTATCAGCGTATTAAAAAATAAAACTTAAGCCGTTTTAACGGAGAAGGACTAAAAAAGTCTTCAAAAAGATGCTTAACGTAGGATAAAGTGATAGTATTGCAATAATTTTATTTAAAACTCATTATACATTATTACAATTACATTTATTTCAATATTATTATAAAATATTATTCATATATTATATGCCCGTAACTACTGCGCGCGCTCGGGTCGCAACGGACAGCATTCTATGCCGACTGTGTAAGCTTAGCCATTGGTTTAAAATGCTTGAAACTTCACATACACATAATAGAGCCGCGCAGCAATGTAATAATTCATAAATTTTAGAAACGACCTAAATCGACTTAAGCCGTTTTTCTAGAGAACGGCTCATATATATATATATATATATATATATATATATATATATATATATATA
>CAKNXH010061396.1:13670-28854 GCA_932178445.1 Andricus quercusramuli
CACAGGAATTTTGGACTGGAAATGAGAATCAGCTTGGATCCGATTCTCTATCATGTCACGATTTGGAAAAATTTTCTTTTGAGTCAAAGGATAAGACAAATCCTATCTTGAAAAAATAGGTGGAACGCAATTAGCGAAAATCTCGCACTCATTGTTGTTGACTACGTGCTGGGCTGCATACTGGCTGAATATGACTTTAACAGGTTGTTTTCAATTTCTTCTTTTGAATTTTATCGAATTTCCTATATCGCAAGTTCCAAATGAGGTATTTTAATTCTAATCATTTGTTTCTAAAAGAAAAACTTTGAATTGTAAATTCTTTAATAATAATTAAAAATTCATCTTCTTGGATTCAGCTGTTGTTTTTTCTTTTTCTGAATTCAAGCTGTTTTTGATTTAAAATGAAATCTTTTTGAATTAAAATAACAACCATTAAATTATTTTAGAATTTATATCTTTTGGTTGAAAATACAGCTACTTGGATAAAAGTCAGAATACTTTGTTAAAAAGGCATTTCTTGATGTTGAAGATTCATCATCTTAGTTGAAAATTGGTCTTTTTTGGTAAAGAATTAATCTTCCTGATAGGACATTCATGCATTTAATCGAAAATTTCATTTTTTTGTTTTGAAAAGCATATATTTTGTGGAAAATTCGTACTTTTGAGTTGTAAAAATTCAACACTTTTCGTGTAGAAACTTTATTTCTTCTGGAAAATATTGAATGTTTTTTGGTTAAATATACATTTAATGAAAATTAATCTTTTTTGGTTGAGGGTTCAACTATTTTGTTGATAACTTGTCTTTTTCAGATGCACTTCACTGTTTTTTATTCAATATAGAAAATAATTTTCCATTGAAATATCAACTATTACATTTTTCGTTGAGAATTCATATTTTTTGTTTGGAAATTGAACTATTTGGTTGAAGATTAAACTTTTATTTGACACATTTGAAATTTTGAAAAATCTTTTTTAACTTCCTCGAGAATCTTAGGAAAATCATGTTTATATAACTTTAAAAACAAAACAAAAATTAATTAACCTGAAATTAAATAATTATTTGAATTTTTTCTTGAATCTAAAAATGATTAGAAATTGCAAAGTATTATAAAAGATTTTAGGTATTTTCGAAGTAATATTTCAAGAGATTTCGAAGCATTATTTCCAAAAGAACTGCAAGTAACTTTTAAATATTTTAAGTGATTCCACAGATTAAGGGATTTCAGAAAATCTTTTGATATTGCATTGCCTGTGAAAAGATTTCAAGGGATTTCAAAGGATTTTATGGATTTCAACTAATTTTATAATACTTCAAGGGATTCAGAGTGAATTTAGGGATTTTGTAAAATTTTCCAATGGTTTTTAAAAATGTTCACGGGATATATCACGAAACTTCTAAACTCTAAATGTTTCAAGTGGTTTCAAGAGATTTTAAAGGATTTTGACTGATTATGAATAATTTGTAAAAAATTAGAAATTTTTTGAAGTATTTGAAATTATTTGAAGTAATTTATCAACGCTTTAAAGAAATTCATAAGATTTCATGTAATTTAAGAAGATTTTCAAGTATTTTAAGAAATTTTAAAAGGTTTATTAAAAGCATTCAAATATGTTGCCAAAAAAATACTTTACAACAAAGAAAAAATTCAAAGTACAAAATTTTTGCCAAAAATTGTTTTCAAAATTTTAAGCTTTCATTTTTTCATTTCGTTTTTTTTATTTTTGAGATCATGTCAGCATATGAAAACCTCTGTAGATATACAGTTCCAATTTTCGAACAAAATTTTATAATACTTTTGTACTCAGTTTTCCAGTAAAAATATCATGAATATTTAAAATCCAGAAATTACAAAAAATATAATAAATTTTTTTTTTTTAAAAAAAGCGCTTCCACGATTTTTTAAAGTGCACATCAAAAATATCCGAACATCATCCGAGGAGAAAATTCTTCAAAAAAAGTCCATCAATAGTATTTTTCAATAACTTTCTGTACTAAAAGAAATATATAATCCTGTGTAGATTCAACAGTTAAAAATTTACCAAAAATTTGTTTGGAACTGTTTGGACTCTATATTTAGTTCATAGCGAGGTTCTTAGTAATCTCTAATTTAACAAGTTTTTTATTAGAAATACATTCTTTTTTTATAACAAAAATTTTCGGTTTATAAAAAGCCCTCCCGCGATTTTTCTTCGCATACCATGTAAGAATAATATTCCGCAACAAAACTTTTTGGAATATTTTTTAAAAGTTAAAATAAAAATATATATCCATCTGTATTTTTTAGGGTTTTTAGATACTACTATTTTGATATATTTTCATATTGAAAGTATTAGAACTAATTAGCAAATTGCTTAATTGATTACAATTTTGCATTTTTGACTAATTTAGCCCTTTTTTTTAAATGCGCATATTTGTTGGCTATGGTTATCGTAAAGTTGAATGAGATTTTTAGTAGGAAAATTGAATTAAATAAGATTTTACTTTTAAATAAAAGGAAAAATAAGGCAATTGTTTATTAGGACTGGCTGAAGATCATCAATTTAATTTTTAATCAATAAGCCAAAAAAAAATAGTTAGCCAATTCCCAGAAAATCGAACAATAATGTAGGGATTGAAATTTTATAGTTTCGAGAATCGAATTTTGATATCAATTAAAAATAAACTTTTCAATTAAAAAATGAAAATAAAAACTTACTGAACAGAAAAAACTTGCTGAACAGACAAAAAAAAATTTTTATTGCAAAAACATTATTCTGTTCCGAAAAAATAAGAATTAAGATCGCAATATCATAGTATATGAAAGACATTTTTCGATTAAAAATAAGAAAATATATTTTTTTCTTCATTAAATGATAATAATTTCAAGAAATATCAATGGTTAAAAAAATTATCACAATGATTTCTACACTAGAATTTCAACTAAACTTTAACTAAAATTGTATTGATATTTTTTTTATTGTAACAAAAAATTATATTTCGAATATTTAAAGTTAGTAAAAAAAATTGGTTCAATTTAGAGTTTTTTCAATTGAAAAAAATTATTTTGTTTCCTTGGATTTAGTTAATTGCACGCTTTTTTAGAAAAAGTGTGCTTGAAATTTTTTTTCCCCAATACCCCAAAATTCCTAAATGACTTTTTCAAAAATGTGTGCATTTAACTCAATTCAAAAAACATGTTTCCTGTACATTTCCGAAAAATTCTAAATTGAGCGAAAAATTTGTTTTAATTTATTGTATTGTTATTATTGTTTCTTTTATAATTTTCAAATATTATTTGATAGTAGAAACTAAACATATCAAAAATAGGGTTCTTTCAGAAAAACAATTTTATTTGTTTTTACATTTTAACTTGAAATATAAAAATAGTTAAGCGTTTTAACTATAACATAAAAATTTTGTGGAGTCCTTTTTTGTATTTCATTCTAAAATGTGTACATTTTCAAGTATCAAAATACAGTCATTTGGTCGAAGCGCCTTGCCAAGGAATCTGAAATCTGAAATCTCAGCTCAAACGATTTGATTCATTTGAGTATTGTTACTCCACCCTAATAAAAAATATTAGAACAGGAAAATTTTATCATATATATAGGTCTTATTGTGAAAACCTACCAAATTTAAAATTTTGAAATTATCTTTATTCGATTTTAATCCCTTCTTGAAGTTTTAAATTGATGCATCTAGAAAAAAAAATTATTAGCAAGTTCATTAGTCAACTCTTAAATATTACCAGAACAATCGTCATTTGTATCATAAAATCATCATAAATTAAATTTCACCGAGAAACTCGAACTGAATTACAGTACTTAGTTTCCTTCGACACCAGCACAAAAATGCTAATTGCAGTTTAATTGATTTTCGTAATTGAAATTAAGAATCCACCTCTTTGGCTCAATATTCAAATAAAATTCCTTCATAATTTCCCTAATAGCTCTAATTATTTTAATTGTATATTAATTATCCTTAAAGCATTGTATAGAATTTAATACTGCGATTATAAGACTGGATCAGAGAATTGACCTAAATTGGGCTTTTGCCATTTGAATAAATAAAATAGGTGATAGATCCATCTAATTATTGGCAGATTTCTGTTAGTTTATGTTATGTAGTGAACCAATTAAAAAGTGGATTTAATAAAAATTGGTTTATTTTGTTGCGCGAATGTTAGGGGTTGAGAATAAGTGTTTGCTTCAGAAATAGAATAGATTTTGATGTATAATGTCAACGACCCCAAGATTTGTCGAGGGTTAACGAGGAAAAGAAAAAGTTTTCTTGGGGTGGAAGACATTTGGTATGTTTGGCATTTTTCTTGAGATGGGTCCATGGGACGCAACTCCTTTTAGGATAGGTCCGGGTTAATCTTCCCTCAATATCACATCGAATACACCTTGCATTATTTCTTTCAATATTCAGTGCCAACACAATACCCTAAATCAAAAATATACAATGCGTAAAAACTGAATGTTTTTTTTTAAATTTCAATCTTTGATAGAAAATATGTCATGCTCTATTGAGTCGTGAAAAGGGCGCTATGAAACAAGCAACCATCTCCGAGAAAAAATTGTCTCTAAAAACAAAAACAAATTTCTGGTAATTTCCGGGTTACGAAATATTTTTTAAAGTTACACAAATTGAAAATTCTAAACATTCATGTATGGCAAAATGTTCAAAACAATGTTTCAAAACTGTAAATAAAAAAATTATCTTGTTGGTCAACAGTTGAAACTTCCAACATTAAATTCTTTCAAACTGGAATAATTAAAAATGAAACAATCTTGAATTGAAAGCATTTCAAGATTTCAATCTAAATGTGAATTACTTGAATAAACCTTTGGAATTAAATAATTTTCAATTGAAAACTTCAAATATAAATTTTTAGCTTTCAAAACTTAAAATAAATAATTTAAATTTTTTTTTAATTAAGAGTTTTATATTTATAGCAATAGAAATTTGACAAATGCCAAATCTGAATTCTTTGAATTCCGTGAATTTTCTCAAATCCTTGATTTCTCTGAATTCCTTGAAATCCTCTAATATGCTAAATTCCTCGAATATTCTGGATTTATGAAGTTCCTTGAATTCGTTAAACGCTCTAAGTTTCCTGAAATTCTCTAAATTCAATGAAATCCTTAAATTCTTCGAATTCCATAAATTCCTTGAATTAACTGAATTTTTTCAATTCTCGGAAATGGTTGAATTCTTGAAATTCTCTGAAATCCTTGTATATTCGGAATTACTTGAATTTGATCAATTCCTTGAATCCTCTAAATAAATTGAATTCTCTGAAATCCTTGAATTCTTTAAATTTCTTGAATTCTTTGAGTTTTCTAAATTCCTCAAACATTCTGAATTTCTCAAATTCTTCGAATTCTCAAAATCCCCCGAATTCCTTGAATATTCTAAATTCTAAAAATTCTTTGATTTTGCTAAATGCTCTGAAATTCTCTGAATTCCTTGTAATCGTTGAATTTCCTGAATTTCTTGCATATTCTCTTCTATTCTCTGAATTCGTGAAAATCTCTGAATTCTTGACATTTTCTGAAATCTTCAACTTCACTGAATTCCCCGAAATCCTCAAATATTCTGAATTTCTTGAATTCTCTAAAGTCTTTGAATTCTCTAAATTCTTAGAATTCTCTACATTCTTAGAATTCTCTGAATTCCCCGAATTCCTTCAATATTGTGAATTCCTGAAACTCCTTGAATTCTGCTCTAAAATTCTATGAATTCCCTGTAATCCTTGAATTTCCTAAATTTCTTGAATATTCTAAATTTCTTCTATTCTCTGAATTCGTTAAAATCTCTGAATTCCTTGAATTTTCTGAAATCTTCGATTTCACTAAATTCGCCAAAATTCTCAAATATTCTGAATTTCTCGAATTCTCCCAATTTTTTGAATTCTCTAAATTCTTCGAATTCTCTGAATTCCTTGAATTGCTTAAATATGGTGAATTCCTTAAAGTTCTTGAATTCTGATCTCAAATTCTCTGAATTCCATGTAATCCTTGAATATCCTGAATTCCTGGAATATTCTCAATTCATGGAATTATTTAAATTCTCTAAATCCCCTAAATTCCTTCAAATCTTCCAAAATTTCTGAATTCCCTGAATTCATAAAATGTCTTGAATTGCTTCAATTCTTCTGAATTCTTTGAATTATTTCGAAGTGCACGGAATTCTAAAAATGTAGTAAATTCCACGTATTCAAGAAGTTAAGATAATTTAGACAATTTAGATGACTTCAGATATATCTGGGAATTCGGAAGAATTCAGTTGATTTAATTTAAAAGAAGAAATTTTAATTGAAATTTAATTGAAAAAATTAGAAACCTAATATTTTTGGTGTAGCTTTACAATTTTCCAAGACCCTATCCACATTCGAAAGCTTTCAATCTTCTTTTAGAAGAACTTTTTAGAGAATCATTAGGGAATCATTAGAGATGATCAGTAGAAAATAACATACAATTTTAACGTCTTTTCAGAATAGATAGAACTATGGATTAAAAATTATTTTAATTTATTTTTTTTTCTGAAAGAAGACCTTCTTTTAAAAAATCTTTCTTTTGAGAAGATCTTTTTCGGAAAAAAATTAATCATAAATAATTTTAATCCATAGCTCCATCTAGTTTCAACCAAAGAGTTGAACTTTCAACTGAAAACATGAACAAAACAAAAACAAAGGTTGAATCCTCAAGTAAAGAAGATTAATTTTATTTTTATCCGAGAAAGATGAAATTTCTACTAAAACAGATGAATTTTTTAATCAAAAAGACAAATTAAAAAAACATTTGATTTTTCATCAAAAAAAGATTTGAGTTTGACTTTTCATCATCAAAATATAAGCTGTTAACCAAAAGTAAATTTTCTACGAAGATACTTGAATTTTCAACCCAAAAGGATAACTTTTTGACAAATTTGTTGATTTTTCAACCGAACAGTTACATTGTTATTAAAAAAAGATGCAATCTCTACACCAAAATACGAATTTTAAAGAAAAAGTACATTTTCTACGAAAATAGTTGAATATTCAACAAAAAAATTGAATTCTTATCCAAAAAGGATGACTTTTAAATCAAATTGTTGAATTTTACAGCAAACAATAAAATTTATAACATTAAGGATAATCTTCAGGAGGGTGGAACTGCAAAAAAAAGGAAATATAAATATAACTACAAGGCAAATAAATTACTAACAAAAATATTATATAAGGGTTACCGTGAAACTTCATTTTTAAAATTCTCTAGTTTTTCCCTGATCAATTTCTCATTTTCCCTGACCCTTGAACTGTTACCTAATTTAAGTATGGACTCTAAGATATATTTCAATATAAAAAAAGAAACAAATAAAATAAATTTGGAAAGTTTTGTTTAGAAAATTAGAATTATTAAAAACGGGTTTAAGGCTATACATAGAAATGAGAAGATGATTTAAGAAATAATTTGAGGATAATTAATATTTTAATAGTAAAAAAATCCCACGAAATATTTTTCGAAAATTTTGAAAAAATGGCGGACTCATGGGATTTTGTGTTTTTGTTTAATTCAGAGCTCTCAGATCAGACCTGTCTCTCACGAAAAATAGTTTAGTAAAAAAATGCCTGTTTGGGTACAGCTTTTTCAATTTATATTTTTTAAACAAAATTTTCAAAAATTACTATACGTTTTGGTTTTCTTTTATTAAGGAGTGTTTATTATGTGTCACAAATAAATTAAGTCATCAAAAAGTCAAATCGATCAATTGGAACCAAAGATATGGTATTTAAAAAAAAGTTTCCCAAAACTCGTAGTCCCATAAGTCCACCATTCTTTCGAATTTTTGAAAAATATTCAGTAAGATTTTTTTACACCATCTACCAATCATATATTCTGAATTGGAGCCCTTTCCAACAATTCTGTCTTCTCTTAAAATTACTATTATTCATACTATATTAATAAAAGATATAACTTCTAATTTCAATCTAGAATTATCAAGAAATAAAAAAGTATCAAATAAATATTTGTTGATTTTTGAAAAGTACCGTTTTCCATAAAATATTCAGATTTTTTCCAAAATATCCAGAATGAATTGAACCAGGGTGTTTATAGTGTCCTGGAAATCCTTTAAAACCTGGAAAATTCTTTGAATTCTTTTTCAACTAGAAAATCCTGGAAAAGTCCTTGAATTTTACTCATGGTCCTGGAATTTTTATTTCCTTGAAGAAGGAATAATTTTTTGAAAATTGTTCTCTACTGAACGAAAAAAGACTCACTTTTTAACAATAGATTGTTCATTTTATCTGGGTGAAAATCGCGAAGCTACAATCTTAAATATCATAATTTTTTCATTAATTTCATTAAAAAATTTTCAAGTATAATAATTTTTTGCTGTCAATATTTCATTGGCCGGGTAAGTCAGGGATTTTGAACAAAATCTTGCGAAAAGGCAGGTAATTTCTATAAAAGGCACTTTAAATAAAAGTCAAGGATAATAAATGTGAATTTTTTAAATTCAAATTTGAAAATTTCACATTCCTTTTAAAAAAGATTCTACGCTAAAAATGTTCCAACATTAAATAATTAATTTATTTACCTTGTCTTTTTATTTCTCTTTTTTCAGTTGCTTCCTCCTGACGATTATACTTTTAATTATGAATTTTATTATTTGGTTGGAAATTCAACAATTTTATTAAAAATGCATCCCTTTTGGGAATAATTTTTTTTTGTTTCATCATTTTGATTGAAAATTGTCTTTTTAAGTGAAAACCTCTTTTTTGTTGTTGTTGACAATCTTGTTTGTCGACCTATACAGTGCACAGTGGGCTGGGAGGCCACCGAAAGTGGCCAAAAGTCAAATTTTGTTTGGATTTACATGAAACTTGGTATAAGGGGCTTTTTGAGGTCGCTGATTTCGAATTTGACGTCAAAATTAATAAATTCAAAATGACGGATCAAATATGGCGCCTGAAATTTCTAAATTTTTACTTATTTATATGAAACTTGGTGTAAGGAGGTTTCTGAGGTCGCTGATTTCGAATTTGACATCAAAATTCATCATTTAAAAATGGCGGGTGTAATATGGCGCCTTAAATTTCTAAAATTGTATATATTCATATGAAAGTAGGTATGAGGGGGTTTCTGAGGTCGCTGATTTCGAATTTGACGTCAAAATTAATAATTTAAAAATGGCGGATCCAAATGGTGCCTGAAATTTCTAAATTTTTACTTATTCATATGAAACTTGGTGTAAGGAGGTTTCTGAGGTCGCTAATCTCGAATTTGACTTTAAAATGGCGGGTCCAATATGGCGCCTGAGATTTCTAAAATTGTACATATTCAGATGAAACTCGGTATGAGGGGGTTTCTGAGGTCGCTGATTTCGAATTTGACGTCAAAATTCATAAATTCAAAAATGGCTGATCCAATATGGCGCCTGGAATTTCTAAATGTTTACTCATTCATATGAAACTTGGTGTATGCAGGTTTCTGAGGTCGCTGATTTCGAATTTGACGTCAAAACTCTTAAATTCAAAATAGAGGATCCAATATGGCGCCTAAAATTTCGAAATTTTTTTTTTCATTTGTATTTGTATTCGTATTTTTAAATATTTGTATCAAACTTTGAAATGAGTTCTCTTGCCTCTTATTAAATATCTCCGTCCACGTCAAACTTTTCTTCGTCGGTTAATTCGAGTTCGTCTAAGTAAAAATTTAGGAATGTCAGGCGCCATATTAGATCTGCCATTTTGAATGTATGCATTTTGACGTCAAATTCGAAATTAGAGACTTCATAAACCCCCTCATACCCAGTTTCATATGAATATGTAAAGTTTTCGAAATTTCAGGCGCCATATTGGATCCGCTATTTTGAATTTAGGCATTTTGATGTCTAATTTGAAATTAGCGACCTCCTTACACCAAGTTTCATATAATTATGTAAAAATTTATTAATTTCAGGCGCCATATTAGATCCGCCATTTTCAATTTATTAATTTTTACGTCAAATTCGCAATCAGCGACCTCAAACCCCCCATCATACCAAGCTTCATATAAATTTGACTTTTGGCCACTTTCGGTGGTCTCCAGCCCACTGTGCATGCTCAACTTCATTCACAAATATCTTCGTCAAATGTCAATGGTGGCAGACGGTGGAAAATAACCTGATAGTAAACATCACAATGAATCTTCGATTCAAAAATTGTATATTGCTTTAAATTTCTTAAATACACGAGTACAAAGTGAGAGGATTCCAGCTAAAAAAAAAAAAAAAAAAAAAAAAAAAAAAACTGAGTTCAAATTTGGATTTCTTTTCTATAACGTAATTATATATGACCACTCTAATAAGCAGCAATGATTGTAACATTTTAGTTCGTAACATTATGAACGAGTTCTTCAAAGATTTTCTTCAAAAAACAGTAACAAAAAAAAGAAACATTTCTTCAAACCATAACGCTCTAGAATTAGGAGGTCTCTCAGCCCACTGAGAGTCTTTCATAGACAAACCTATTGAAACCTATGCAACACCTATCAATTTCCATATTCAATTATTTACAAATGATTCGACTTATCCCTCTTAACGATAATTCTAAAATCTGAATTCATTAAGCACATCAGACATGGATGATAATTCGTCAGATATTAGAAAACTCGGCATGTTTTGACGATTAAGGAATTTTTTCAGCCTTTCGCATCCTCTGATTTCGTTTCCCATCACTTTAACAGTTTAACGAATATCTCGTGAGAAAGTGGGCGGGTATAAAATCGCAAGATCAGGATAGGGCCTGATCCCGTGAAAATGAAATACGAGGCCCCTCACTATACCTACAGTACATGTGTATACCATACATATAAACGCTAAATGCGATTCAAAGAGGAAGGCGCGAAATTCAGTCGTGCGGCTTATCGATGCGAGGGAGGAATACCCATAGGCGGAGAAAAAATATTTTTGAATTATTCATTCTTTCAAAAAAATTCACCTTCTTTGCATACAAAACTTTTTTAAACCCACTGCATTCATTATTTGAATAAACCTCTTTTGGGTGGTCGCATGTCAGGAAAAATCTGGAAACCTGAGAAAATTAGGGATTTTGAAAGAAGGCACTTTTTCAAGATAGTCACTATAGTCACTTTTCAAAATGAAAAGATCCCTTTAATCACTTCGCTTCCAATACATTTTTTTATGGGTTTAACACTACTGAATTCAGGTCTACACCTATTTCTGAATTTCCTTACATTCTTTTGAAATATTTAAGGGCATTTTTAAATTTCCCAAGAAATATTTAATAGATGTGAATAAATTGTAAGGATTCCAAAGGATTTTTAGGATTTTAGGGTATTTTGAAAAAATCCCGGAAATTTTGAAAAGCTTTACAAACTTGCAAGGGATATCGAAAGCTTTCAGAGTATTCGAAATATTTTAGGGTATTTTACCAGGTTTGAATTAATCTTTGATAGATTTTAATAATTCGAAGGGTTTTCAAAGGTCTTCAAAAATTTGAGGATATTTTGATCAAATCAAAGTATTTGTCAAGAGCTTAAAAAGTTTCAAAGGATTTCAAAATATTTTGAATATTTTAGTATATTTACAAAATTGGAAGGAATATCTAATATATTTGAATAATTTAAAGCTATTTTTAAAGATTTTAAATTTCTTAGGGTATTTTTACAACTTTACTTGTAGGGCATTTAAAAAATTTAAAGAAGTTTTTAATAGATTTCAATTATTGGAAGGATCTAAGGACCTTATGAGAGCTTTAAACATTTTCAAAGGATTTCGAAATATGTGAAATATTTTAAGGTATTTCAAAAGATTCTGAGGGATTTTTATTACATTTCAATAATTAAAAGTATTTCAAAAGATTTTATACATTTTAGGATATTTTTTAAAATATCAAGGAATTTGAAGATCTTCAAAAAGTGTCAAGAGATGTCAAAGTATTAGAAATATTTGAGGGTATTTTAAAGATTCTAAGAAATCATGATATTCTAGTAGTTTGAAGAGATTCCAGAAAATTTGAAATATTTGATAGTATTTTTAAAACTTCCAAGTAGTTTTAAAGAGCATCAAAAATGTTTAAGGGATTTAAAAAGATTTCAAAGGATTTTTAATATTCTAGGGTATTTTGAAAGATTTCAAGGCTTCAAAAGAATCGAGAGATTTACAAATTTTCAAGGAATTTTCAAGCATTTTGATAATGCGAAGGAATTAAACAAAATAGCATACGGTTCTGAAAAATTTCCTAGAATTTCAGAACATATGGTAGTAGATATAAGGTTTTAAGAAATAACAAAAGGTTCCGAATGCTTTTATCAGATTTCCGAGGATTTAAATTATTCTAAGGTGTTTTAAAAGCTTTTAAGATATTTTGATAAATTTTAGAGGATTTCAGGAAATATCAAATTTCACGTGCTCTGATAATATTTTTATGGACTTTAAAGAATTTATTTACAGGAAGTGAGGATTTTCAAAGTTTTCAATAATTTGAAATTTCAAAAATTGCTTTCAAAGATCTAAAGAGGTTTTCAAATTCTTCTTGCAATTTATTTGAATTCATTTTTAATGCACTCTGAATTTTTCTTGATTTATCCCGAATTCTTTAAATTCTTTGGAATTCTTTTGAAATTTAAAGAAAATTTCGAACTATTTTCAGCTATGTTTTAGTATTTTCATCGTAAATTATTGGTATTTTTTACTAAAAAACAATTAGTTTAAAAGATGATGTACAATTTTTCAACAGAAATGTCAAACAAAAATCGTTAAATTTCAAAAGAGTTTTACAATTTGAAACCATGGATTCTCACGTCATGTTAGATTTTTTTTTATTATTGGTATTTTAAATGAAAAATAATTGAATCTCAAAGAATATTCAGAATTCTTCAATAATTTCACTTTATGTTGGTGTGTTTCACTTGAAATTTTTTTCAAAAACTGAAATCATTAGATTTAGTTTAATGAAGATTTACAATTTTGGTACAATTTAAGGTCTTCTTAACGTTTTTCACAGGAAATTGGTTATTATAAACAAAAATCCATGACTTCGATGACGATTTACAACATTCTGAACAATTTTCAGTTATATTGTGTTAGTGTTTTTCGTTGGAAAAGATTGGTATTTTTACTATAAAATTATTAGATTTCAAAGAAGATTTAGAATTCGGAACAATGATTTTTTACGTTATTTTAGACATTTTCTTTTGAAATTATTGGTTCTTTTGATAAAAAATAATTCGATTTTAAAGAATATTTGTAACTACTTTACAATTCTAGGTTATGTTAGCGTTTACACCAATAATTAGCAGTTTGAAACGTAAATAATCATAATTTGAACAAGATTTTCAAGTTTTGACAATTCCATTCTCTTCAATTTCATTAACAAAATTTTCATCAGTTGAAAATTAAAGAGAGCAATTAAAAATGAAAGAAAAGTAAATTTTCAACAGTTGAAAATGGCAGAAAAAATTAAAAATGGATTTTCAATGAGAAATTCAATTTTCTTCAATTTTCAACTGTTGAAAACTCAAGAAAAACCAATTTTGTATAATTTCATGTTCCTTTAACAAATAAATATTTCAATCCATAACAAATTGGAATAAAGTCAATTTTTTCGAAAATGGTTCGACATTAGGTTTGCAAGAAGATTTAAAATCTTGAGCGATTTCTTGTTACATTAGGTTAGTGTTTTGGTCTAAATTGGCTATTGGTATTCAAAATAATTTCTTTCAATCCTTTCATAATATTTCAAATAATAGATACTATGAAATATGAAATTTTTGTAGGAATATCAATTTTATATTTTAATTTAAAAATTGTCTGAGGCAAAAAAATCGCTCGCTTAGCACACGTGTTTGCCTTCTAGTATAATATAAAACCAAGTGATTTTAAATTTAATAAATACTTATTATCATCCTCTACAAATCGTCAGTTCTTTTTTTTTCATTTCTGTTCCTATTTACTTTAATTTAATATAAGAACGCCCGAAACGTCATTACCGTACGGCGTCCCAACCTCACTTTGCACAAGGATAAACTGATCTTCTCCTTTTTTTCAGACAGTAACCTGAAAAACGCTTAACGTATCAAGTTTGTGAACTTCACATGAACATAAATTTAATGTATGCACATTTTTTAAATCAAATAAATAATATTGCAAAAGCCTTGAAGTCTGTCCCTCAATTTTTGCCATTTCAGACGTCATTACCGTACGTCTTTTTTCTAGTAAAATATTGTAGGTGCAGTTGAGTAATAAATACATAAATATTAGGCGTATCGTTTAATATAAGATTTTATAAAATTGAGCTTGAAATATTAACTTTCTTTTTTGTGAATCCGATATTAAAACTGAGAAGTGCATCTTGACAACAAAAACGTCATTCCTGTACGTGCGTTGAAAACCATTTTCAGGGTAAAAAAAAAGATAAAAACGATTCTGTTACTTGCTTGGCGGTGTTTTCTTTCATGAGTAGGTGACTTTTTATAATTAATGTTATTTTTCATAAACATTAAAAAGGGTTGAACTTTAACATTTTTCTCGCATCATTACCGCGCGGTACAATAAAACAGCGTACGACTGATTATATGCGGGTGCACATGGATTCATTATTATTTCTCATGTTCATAACTGCCCCTTTTGGATAAAAATTTTTTACATGTGATAAGATCAGTTTCCGTTATGAAATATATAATTTCTAATAATAATATGATTGCCACTGTAGGTGCTAAAATTTGCCTACAATTTGACAATTACCCATATACAATTTATAGAAGTACGCCCATGCAAGCGACGAAGGGTGCTGGTCGCTTCGTTTGAGATAGTCCGCGTCCATTTGCAATATCTAATCTCATTGAGCCCGGCGCCTAGAGCCGCTCGCCAAATACAGAAATTCTAGCCGCGACTAGTCGTACGGAAAACAATTGATTGCGGCAGAGTCAATTTCGTACATTGTGCGCAGCCTTTGTGTCGATGCCACTATCACGACGCGTGATATGTACGTGATCGAATTAAGCTCGAAAATTAACTCCGAACGAATTTTCATTTTACGAAATTCGTGCAAAATTATTTCAAAAAAATTGTGAAGAATCATTTCAAAATAATCTGAATATTTTCTGTAAATCTGAGGTATCACATTGGACTTAATAGTATACTACATCACAAGGAGTGTTAGACATGTCTTTACGGGGAGATCAGTATGAGGGCCTGTATAACCCTCCGAGT
>CAKNXH010061397.1:0-12987 GCA_932178445.1 Andricus quercusramuli
AAAAACATAGGTCGTTAATAACAATTCATTGAACGAATTTCTCAAGTTGGCCTGATGAAATTTTAACAAAAATGATGAAAAATTAACTGCAATGCTTGAATTTTTGATCAAAAAAAATTTTACAAGAAGATTAATTTTCAAAGAAACAGATGAATTTTTTGCAGAAAAATTAGATTTTTTAACAAAATACGTGAATTTTCAACGATGCAGTTGAGTCTTCAATTTAAAAAGACAAATTTTCATCCAAATTATTCAATTCTTAACTAGAAATGATCAATTTTCAACTAAAAATGAGATGGTTAATTTTTCAGTTCAAAAAATTAATTTCTAACCAAACTGAGAAATTTTCAACTAAAACGATGAATCTTCGAATGAAATAGTTAAATTTCATGCCGAACAGATGAATTTTAAACCATCAAGATTGATTCTCTACAAGAAAGACGATTTTTCTACGAAGTACATAAATAAAAAAAATAAATAAATAAATAAAAAAAGATACATTTATTTTCAACAAAGTAGTAACATTTTGTATAAGAGATCAATTTTCAATTCAAATGATGAATCTGGAACCAAAAAAATTAATTTTTAACAAAATAGTTAAATTTTCAACCCAGCAGTTGGATTTCTAACTAAAAAAATATGAGTCCGCAACGAACAATGTTCTTCCTTCACTTGAAATTTAGAAGAAAGAAATTTCAAATTGTGACGAATTCGGACTTGAAAGAGGGATTTCTTAACATTTCTTTCTTTAAAATCCAAATAATAATTCTTTTTTAAATTCTTGATCCATTTAAAAAACCTAGTCCAGTTGCAACATTGTTTATTTATTTATGAAGAATTAGTACTATAACCCTTATTTTGAATGATTGATATTATTTTAGTTTATTGCTATGGTAATTGAATTCACTTTCTAATGATTTATTGCGTTGAGCGCCAGCTAATTACCTACCTAACATTAGCAAAAGGGATAAACTCAGTTGGTTTCAGAACCTCTTCAATTTCATAACATGGGTTATTTTCGGATCGCGTTATAGAGTGACTAGGCCCTACCAACTCACACGTAAGGGTAGCGGAGAGGGTAGTGGTCAGGATTAACGTCATACGTTGATGGGTAATGATTATTCACGAGTGATTTGAATTTTAACTCGTATATTTGAAACATAAAGGAATTTACTTCAAGTTACCGATACATATCGAAAATTAAATATTAATCGCCCGATTTGCCAATTATCAAACGGCCATGTTTGATAGCCACGCGCTAGATTCACGAAAACGCATACCTCACGAGTCACTTTTTATTCAAACTTGTATTTTTACAATATCGTTGAAGTGATTTTATTAAGATAAGGAGAGTCAAACATAAAGGAATTTACCTAAAGTTACCGATATATAGTGAAAATGAAATACCAGTCGCCCGATTTACAATTTACCAGTCGGCCATGTTAGATTGGCACGCGTCAAGTTCGCGGAAACGCCTAACTCACGAGTCACTTTTTAATTGACAAGAAATTCCACGACATTCCACCAGGTTTGAGTCTCGAATTAATGACTAGCATGCGCCCGTGATGATGGTTGTGAATGACCGGATTCCACCGAGCCGGCGTCGGACATTTTGCAAGACCACGTGGCCGAATTCTTACATTCCAACTCACTGACTCTACGCTCTGATGAGAAAACGCGACTGAGAATTCCGACAAGTTCAGTTCGAACAACTGAAGTTAAACCGAACAGGACTCGCGAGAATGCATTTTCAAACTGAATAGTTAAGAAGTTTAGTGAACAAACGGCCACTGGTCAGTCATTGCTGACGACTCGTAAATTCTTGGCTGTTCTGGCCCACTCGCGTACATTTTCTATTTAAATTGCAACAAGATGTTTCAAACGAGACGAAAGGTAGAGAGCAAGAAATTAAATATATAAAACCACACCTGAAATCACCCTACGTCCCCGTAGGGAACCACGTCCCAGTGGCATTTTGAGCGATCAGAGAATTAAATAAAAAAAAGATACTCTGACAAGTCGCAGATAAATTTTTAATGTAGGCTTGAGTGAGCGTCGAACTAATAGTGACGATTGTCGAAGATGCTCGGTCCCAAGGACTTACAAACCTGCATTCCGTCATGCGCAGATGACCGATTTTGCAGCTTAAGCGCGAATGCGTTCGCAACTGGCGGCAGGCATGCGTTACGTCACGAGTAGACAACGATCCTGCGGATAGAGAGAGAGAAAATTCGTCCACAGCGGACGGCACGAGGTGGCGCACGGAGGCGCAGAACCATCACTTGGTCCGCTACGCTATAGTCCATGGTGCAGCAGTATGGCCGCGCAGTGATGCCAATACTGGTACCTTTTGCTACTGCGCTTGCGTTCGGGCCTCGCACTGGTTGGCCGCAATTAGCGCGCGATTCAAAATTGGAATTAAAAACAATTCTTCTGATTTGAATAAAAATTATTGAAAAATGCACAAGAATGTCTATAAATTGTACAACTTCTGATTTTAGACTTCTGAGATGAAATGTTTTGTGAAATATAAGTTATTCTTTGGAAGTCAAAGAAAATAAACTGTCATTTAAAAAATATATGTGTGATCGATTTTTTCTGGTCTAAAATCAGAAGTTGTACAATTTACATACATTCTTTTGCACTTTTCAATAATGATTTATTTTCATTGCGCGGCCCGAACGCAAGCGCAGTAGCAAAAGGCGCCAGTATTGGCATCACTGTGGCTGCTCGCTCGTTCACGCCGATTTGTTTACATCGTCGCGCTGTGAACGTGGACGTCGTCGCCCTGGTTATCGTTGATCGCACCGGACTCCCCTCCATGCGAATAACCAGGGTCCTCTTCTCCGAATTCGGGGTGTCGTAGACTCTGCGTTGTTTCGCGTGACGTGTGTGTGTGTTGTGAGTCGTTCCGGTTTATATCAAAAAAGCAAAAGAACGTGCGAGATTAGTGAGTGAAGTGTTAATTTATTTATTCCTGTCCCTGGTCGGACGATTCTGACAGATTTGTCAGCTGAAATGGGCCCTATAACCTCCAATCCTGGTTTTCTCGGATTGTTTTATCCCACAAAATGAAGGTAATGTAGACAATTCTTTCAGTGATTTTGAATTTGAATTAAAGTTTTCGGTCGATCAATCATAATGATCGACAGGTGGTTGACTTGGAATATTGAGTGATTGTTTTGTTGAGAGTACATTTTACTTGAACCAATCAACTCCAGCTGCTCGCAGGCAACTGTCAGAAAGTTGTCTACTAGTTCGACCCTCACGAGTAGAGATGTGAAATAGTACTTCAATAATTTTCAAATCACTAACTAACTAACCGTTTCTAACTCATCGTCCCCTTCCTCTCTTTTTCTTTGTTCTTACCGTCGGCATCCCAACTTACCCACTGTTCCGCGACGCTTCCCGCTCTTCACCCACCTAATTCTTACCCCCCTTGCCCGACAACTATTTTTCACTCCTAACCTCAAAAATTTCGTACGCTCCAATTTCCTTTTCTCACAACTCACATTCACCCTTTACACCCTTGCCTTCACTCACCCTTTTTCCTTCACACCTCATCTGCGCACTCACTACCCTTTCTGCTTGCATACACGCTGACTCCCTTCACCAAAGCCAAAAAAACCAACACTTGTCTTTTTTTTTTTTTTGTAAAAAATTAACCTTTTCAGTACAAATTCATGTATTTTATTTACTTTCTATGTTTAAAAAATATTATTTTCTCAATAAAAATTAGTTTTCAAACTAAAAATTTAATTCGATTTCTTATCGAGATTCCTTTTCATACAAATTTAATCTTTTTGGTAAACAATTTAGTTGTTCAGTTGAAAATTCATTTTATTCGCTTGAAAACTTATTTCTCTAACTAAAAATTAAACTATTCTATACTTTGTTGAAGATGTATGTTTTTTAATTGACAATTCATCCATTTAGTTGAAAATTTATCTTTTTTTCTGGTAGAAAATAAACTTTTTTGGTTGAAGAGGCAACAATTGGGTTGAATATTCCATTAAAAATAAAAAATGTTTATCTTCTTAGTTGAAATTTTCATTTCCACAGTTGAAAATCATTTTTTATATTAAAAATTATTTTTTATATTAAGAATTAATTTCTTACATAAAAATTTAAAAATTAATTTCTCGGATAAAAATATAAAAATTAATTTTTTCAACTTAAATTTTGAATATACTCCATTTTTCGATTTTTTTAGCCATTACATAATTTCGGTTGAAAATTCAACTATTTTGTTGAAAATAATTTTATTTGTTTAAAAACTTATTTCTCCAAGTGAAAATTGAACTATTCTATTTTTTTTAATGTATGTTTTTGGTTGAAAATTTGTCTTTTTTATAGAAAATTCATCTTTTTGGTTAAAAATTTACCTAATTGGTGAAATTTTTTTTTTTTTCTGTTTAAAGATGCTTTATTTTGTCGGGTAACGACTAGAAGTTATATTATATGATTTAGTAAATATTACTTACATTTATCAGTTACATATTTAATGAGACTCCTTATCATTACATCTAGGAATCATCTAGAAATTATTATATAAATCGTGATATCAATTTTAACTAACTCAGTGAGTACGTGTTTGATTTTGACATTGACTCTGATGAAATGTAAATAACTGCGAAGAACGAGCTTGACATATATGATGTTTGATGAGAACTATATGATAGACTATGAAATGTTATGAAAAAACAAAATATTCACTAGATCCTTCATTATCAAAATTCTGCATCAGTACATTAGTTATTTTCCTTCTAACTAAAAAATATGAGGAACGTTTCTACACTCGCACTATTCTTGGCTGTTATCCTCAATTATAATGGTAAATATATTCATATAATATATCTATAATTTAAGTAGATTTTTTAAGCTGCACACGAGTAAAAATGAGTGCGATGTAATCTATATTCCATACGAATTACTATTCTAAAAAAACGGATTTTCAACAATATTTCTATTTCCAACCAAAGAGGTAAATTTTCAACTAAAATGGTGAATCTTCAAGAAGAGAAATAGCTTCTTGGAAAAGTAGTTCAACTTTCAACCAAGTTGAATTTTTAACCAAAAAACATTATTATTCAACCATGAGGATATCTCTTTGGGGAAAATGTACAGATTTCGTCTACGTAAGCAGAAAATTCAATAAAAAAAACCTAATAAACGAACAGCTGGAATTGGTAGGACACCTACTTTGATTGTTAAGGACTGCTATCCAGTTTAAACTGATCCACTCACATATATTTATATTGTTGCTCTTCGAATTGGGATTTATCCATTAGAGTGAAAAGAAACCAAAGTATCAGCCTACTTCTGCTGAAAACAATTTTCCTATATTTTAAGATATGTATCGCTAATGCCTCGGATAGCGCTAAAAAGTGAGGAGCAAGTTGATGCCATCTATTTCGATTTCTGAAAGGCTTTTCATAGACTGAACTGCCGGCTATTATTCCAGAAATTACATAATCTCAATCCACCGACCAATATTCTCATGCTTATTGAGAATGCTCTCACAAACAAGAATCACTATGTTCTGTTCAAGCGTCAATCTCGTGACGGATAGCAGTTTAACCGGGAGTCCCGTAAGGCTCAAACATAGGACATATTTTTTATGTTGTCTGTACAGCTAGATAACAATCTGGATAACTTTTTATGAATAGTGTTTAAATTGTTTGAAGTTCAGCTTGTTTAAGATGCCGCTTAATTCGGAACAAACGTCAGTGATAACGTTTTCTAGAATTTTGAATCCAATAATCCAATAATAAGGAACAAAACTTTCCCTGGATTCTTTCCGAATTATCTTTCCTGGATATTTCTGGTCCAGTTTTTATTGAATTTTTCAGCGCAATCTTGCCTCAACGTCTTCAGCTTTTCCTCGCGATTTTGTCGTATGTGTATGCAGGACAAATATGAAGGATTCCATCCAACTTGTAATCCAATATTATTGAGTTATTAAATCTATAGCCTTAGAATGTCAATAATCATATTGGTTGAGTCCTAAAAATTCTAAAACAATGCGTTGAATATTCTCTCCAAAAAATAGATTTATCATGTTTCGTTTGCTGGTTTCTTATACATACAGAACATACTTTTGGAAAATAATCCTGTTTGTTGTTGCAGAATACTTTTGGAAAATAATTCTGTTTGTTGTTGCAGAGTTGAGCATTCAGTTCGAGTGTTTGCCTAATGGTGAACCTATTCCTGGTGTTCCTCGTTCCGGAACTTCTAATTCTACTGACAGAGTTAATTCTCCTAACAGGACTCATCCTCCAGCCAGACCTGATTCTCCAACCAGGTCTCCTTCTCCTACCGAGATTCATCCTCGGGGCAGGTCTAGGTCTCCTCCTGACAGCTATATAGCTCCGCGTGACAGGCTTCCTATATCTAACATCCTTGGCTATGGACTTGACCAGCTTGAATGTATTCGACTTATTCCCAATGATAATCCGAACCGTCTATTCGAACTTCGAAGATACACTTTTCCGGCGGATAAAGCAATTCACTTAATAGCAGAAAGAAATATCTATGGCCCCATGCCAACCCAAGAACAGATTGTATTATCAACATTTACTGGTGACGTATTTGCAATATTGGAGAGTAGTAATTGTCTTGCCGGAATATATACATATAATGCTCGCGCCCGCGGTAAAAGACGGGCAAAAATAAACATTGAAAACGGCACAATTACTCTCTTGACCCCAGATGAAATCAGGGAAACTCCAGTAGGCGCCTTTCGCTCCATGACATGGAATTTCAAAGTGGAGTTTGTAAACCACAATCCTCAACACCAATAATTTATTTCCAAAAGAAAATATATAAAATTTTTCGTGCTGCGAACTCGTCTAAAAGTGTCAAAAGTCACTTGTAATGAGAAATAATAATAATAATAAAAAGTCAATGTATCAAGGTTCCCAAGGCTGCAATCTTTTTTCAATACTACAGCTAGTATTTTAAGGAAGCAAATACAACATTTTCCGTTATGGGAAACGACCTTCATTCAGATAGGAAGAATATCTACTATTGAGAACAAATTTCAAGAAATGAATTAAATATCTATATTAAACATGTATATTATACAGCGTAAATAGTGCAATCGATATATCGTTCCTGGCATTATTTTTGCAAATGAGAGAGTACTTACATAAGTATATTTGTTATTAAAATCAATTCATTGAGTAAATTCTAGGTGAAGCTATTAATATTTCACGGCAAAAATTAATCCTGAATTATCTTTAAAAATCAAACTATTCAAAAGTGATTATTGCTAAATGCAACCTTTACGCCATGAAAAAAGTTACTAGCTATCGCTATCATTACCATCTCATAACGTAACGTATTCTCAGTTACTTTCTTGAAGGAAGCAACTGTTATATTGCGAGATTCAGTATTAGAAATAACTTCTGAACATTCACAAGTATATCTGAAGAATTCACACTTTATTAAATTTGAACAGAAATAATTGATACATTAAGAAAAGAATCGGAAGCCAACTTCATACTGTCATTTCGCCATTTGGCTACTCTTAACTCGCTTAATTTCCGGGATGATAAATCTGAAACTATGACATTCAGCCATCCTGTTCCAAGCTTGGTCTACAAGCTCTGATTCCTGAAACAATAATAAGAATCTCTTGAAAAACAGATGTGAAATAATAACTAAAATGCATCTCAACCAAATTTTTAACTACGTTCAGCCGCTCCTCATATGAAATATAATCCTTTCATAATGAGACTCCACCTGCATAGTGGGAGGAACCCCTGTTGTGAACACAAAATGACGAATAAGAAGCAGATAAGAAGGCCTGCACCACAACTGTATGCATGCCGTCATCATTCTTTATGGCTGTCCCATACATGAAATGCAATCCTATCCTGATAAGACCTCGCCAACCGACAAAGCAACTCTTTCTTGCCATTCAAGCATGAAAAGGTAAGTTTATTTCATGTAACTCTTAACTCTGTTCTTATTCTTTACGATAAATCAATTGTTGGAGCAATTATTTCTCACTTATTTAGAGATTGTGATCCGACACAGTCTGCATAGGGCTGATAAGTGACGCACAAATCCATAAACAAATAATTGGTCAGGTCTTGCCAGCCTGACATAATCAGCACACTGGTCTCTCATATGTTATAGTTAACGTAATTTCTTTTTCGAAGGGACTCTGAAGAATCCCAAGGAATTCGAGGTTAATACCAACCACTTTGATAATTTATCTCCGGCTAAATATGCTGAAGTAGAGCATGAAAGTTTGCTCTTAGGAACAGATGGAGATCAGATGGAGGAAAAGATCTCTACATCTTTATCTTCTGTCTACTTACTCTTCAACCTCTCTGTTTTCTCTGAAAGAGGAAAATTTCCAAGGAGAGGGAATTGATATCCTCTTGTTTCTTGTTGCAGCGTTAAGTTTACTGTTCGACTGTTCACCTAATCGCGAACCTATTCCAGGTGTTTCTCGTTCTAAGACGTTTTATTCTCCTGAACCTTGTCTTCCTCCTGTTGGACCTCATTTTTCGGTCATTTTTTCTCCATCTGCTCAGACACCTCTTCGTGTCAGGTCCAGGTCTCCTCCTTCCAATCATTCTTCTCCACGCATATTTGGATTTGAACTTGAACAAGTTAGATTTATTCGGCTTACTTCCAACACAAATCCGAACCAGCAATTCAAAATTCGAAGATACACTCTTCCTCGCGATGGGTGAAATTTTTGACCTTTTTTGTATATGTGTATGTAAGGATTCTTATCAGGATGTCTGACACATCAACTTATATTCAAGGATATGGCTGACCAGAGAGAGTCTCTACTACTTGAGAATGCGCCGCTCGCGAACATAGAGCTAATGACTTTTTTATTCGATAACTCCAACAATTTTGTCGTCCATATGTTCAAAGTGAGATTCCAAACGCGACCATGTTAATATTGTTTGGTTTCAATATAATTCAATGAATCGAAGAAAAATTTGCCACTTGTGTCGTTTGTCCGAACATCTTTTTTTTAAATCTTTAACGAAATTTTTCACGAATAAAAGGAGAAATACGTGTCCTATAAAAAAGTGAATAATAACAAATTCGTAGGTCTTTTTTTGTGTCCAACTTTGTAGAAAAATAATTTTTTTTGGTCGAAGATTCATCTCTTCGATTTAAAATTTGTCTGTTTCATTGTTACAAAATAATCCTTCTGGGTTCAAAAATCATATTTTGGGTTGAATACTTTTGTCGAAAATTAATTTTCTTAATGTTTACCATTTTATTAGAAAACTAGTGTCTAATATATCTAGTATTCATTAGATAGTTTCATTTCTTTAATGTAACTATTTTGATGAATTCATCTTTTTTGGTTAGAAACTCAGCTACACGGTTAAAATTTAACACACTTTGTTGAAAACAATGAAAATGCATTCTTTGGGTTGAACAGTCTCTTTCGGAAAGTTTCCTCAAAGATTGCATACGTTGAACCCTGACGCATCAACTTTAAATCTGATCAAACTCATGAAAACAGTTTACGTAGAACATAGTGAAATACGGTATAAGTTTTTTTTGTCGCATTCCACATTCTCCATAAAAGCTGGAGGGGAACTTGACATACATAGAGCAAAAACACTGAAGGAACGTTCAGTTATTAACTCATACGGCTTAAAAACACTTTATACAAAAGTCTTTAAACTTCAACCGAAATGCCACTTTTTATTCTATACTTTTTCTGCTTCCTAATTCATAGAAGTGAATGTGATGAGAAAGAAACGGATCTGACAGAAGCTGAAGCTAAGGGTGAGTCTAAGAAAATTAAACTTAGTTCATAGCATTCGTTAGATTAAAATATCAACCTATAATTTAGAATGCGAAAAATTCCTCAAGACGATAAAGTAAAGATTGATTAACACTTTCTCCCCGAGATTGTACAAGAACATTTAAGGATGCATATTTTTATGATCAATCGGTTCCTTTTAAAACAAGTTGATTTTTAGATTGAATTAGAACGAAATGCAAAACAGTTTTTAAATACCCTATTTTTCCAACTTCACATCAAAATGAATTGTGAATCACAGTATAAAAAATGGTTGTTTTTCTATTTTAAAGCAGTGACTTTCAAGTAGGTTATATTGGCGGAAGAGAAATAGGGTCAGGTGAACTAGTTTAAGTCTTTGAATGATTTTTATTTTTCCGTTTTTTATCAGTGACTTGCATATACATTTTTCACGATATCATAGCATTCTTGTTATTCACTTCGAGCTCTACGGCTTTCTTGTACTTTCAATGAAGCGAAAAATCGTTTACAATTATGTTTTAAAACTTGAAATAATTGCGGGATCAAATAGTTAGCTTGAGATGGATCACAGAAAAAAATTTCAGAGTAGGAAAGATAGTTTTTTATGCGTTTGATGACCTAGAAAAAGCATTAGACAAGGTGGATAGAAATAAACTTTGGGGAGTCCTGAAACAGTATGGAGTCAATGGATGTCTTCCACGAGCAATACAAACAATTTATTATGGTGACAGAGCAAATGTAAGGGTTAATGGGAAACTAAGGGAGTTGTTCGATATTATGCAGGGTGTTATACAAGGATGCGTTATGTCCTCATGGCTATTTATCATATTCATGGACAAGTGTCGAAGAATGGCCCTCTTCGACGAAGAAGGTGTAGATCTCGAAACAGTAAACGTACGTTGTTTAGCGTCCGCAGATGATAAGGTTGTTATGGCAGAATCAATCGAAGCCTTGCAAAGAATATTAAAGAAACTGAATGCAAGCGTTAGGAACGTGGGCCTTAAAATTAACGTAAGTAATACACAAATTAAGTGGGACGATGGTCGTGGGGGTTAAGGCGTAGACTTTGGACCCACTCCGTCGGCTTGCAGGTTCGATTCTCGCCTCGCACTCTGGAAGAGCCTCGGTGGCCCATGCCGTGAACACTAGCCTAGCAAGGGAGTTGTTCATCTCCGGAGAGTCGTGTGACCGGTACCTCTAGAGAAAAGGGTTCTCCAAGTACTCAAGGCTGTTGCTCTTGGTGGTTCGGAACCCACCTTAAGCTGTAGGTCCCCCTTCCACCACCAAGAAAGTGCGTGGGGGTGTGTGCAAAGGAATGGGGAAGAGATTCAAGAAAAATGTAAACCCTTGGGGGACACATTAGAAGCTTCCATTCCAATTCCAACAAAAATTATGGTGTTTGAAGGAAATGGTGAGAAAACAATGTGGAACATTGTCCTAAATGATGAAGGAATAGAACATGTTGATAAGTACGTATATCTGGGTAGCCTATTCACTAGTGACGGAAAGGAAGATGGGGAGTTAGATATGGTTATCGGTAGAGCACGGTCATTGTCAGAAGTAAATACTGATGGACAAAGTGAGAATCTAATTCGGACATGTTGAAAGAATGAAAGATGAGCGACTTTCGAAATAAGTGTAAATGACACTGTAAAAACTAGGATTTTATTTTGGACTTAATTCAGAATTAAAATAGTTCACGCAGCAAAAAAAATGCACTTCATTTTGATCCACCAATCTAATAAAATAAGGTAGATTTGTGGAATGAAATAAGCTCAAAATGAAAATAAGCTGAAAACTAAATTAATTCAAGGAATTTGAGGAATTCAAGAAATGAATGAAATTTGAGGGATTCACAGAATTCATGGAATTCACAAAATTCACGGAATTGAAGGATTCTACGAAATTCATGAAACTGAAGAAATTCACAAAATGTATGGAATTCAAGGAATTCATGGAATTGATAGAATTAGTGGAATTCATGCAATTCCTGGAATTCATGGAACTGAAGAAAATCGCGAAGTTTATGGAATTGAAGAAATTCAGGGAATTCCAGAAATGAAAGGAATTGCCGGAATTAAAAGAATGCACAGACTTGGAGGAATTCAAAAAATTCACCAAACTCGAGGAGTTCACGAAAATCACAAAATTCATGGATTGCGTGAAATTCAAGGAATTCACGGTATTGAAGAAACTCGTGGAATTTGAGAAATTCATGGAAGTCGCGGAATTTACGGAATGCACGGAATTTAAGAAAATTACGGAATTCGAGGAATTAGTGGAAATCGAAGAATTTATTGAATTCAAGGCATTTATGGAATTTAAGGAATTCATGGAATTCTGGGAATTCTAGGAATTCCAGGAATTCATGGTATTTTTAGGTATTCATGGGTGTAGTGAGCCCACACTTGTAGTTATTTACTACAAGAGAATATCCACCTAGAAACACTACCCGAATCGGGTAGTGTCACACCTACCCCGAATAAAGGGAAATGGCCGAATGGTATAATGGTATGCATGAAATTCTAGGAATTCACGTAATTCAAGGATTTCCCGGAATTGAAGGAATTCACTGAATTCAAGGAGTTCTCGGAATTCACGGAATTCGACGAATTTACGGAATTCGAGGAATTTATGGAATTCAAAGAATTCGTGGAATTCTAGGACATCATGGAATTCAAAGAATTAATGGAATTCAAAGAATTCATGCAATTCAAAGAATTCATGGGATTCAAAGAATTCATGGGATTCAAAGAATTCATGGGATTCAAAGAATTCATGGAATTCAAAGAATTCATGGAATTCAAAGAATTCATGGAATTCAAAGAATTTATGGAATTCAAAGAATTCATGGAATTCAAAGAATTCATGGAATTCAAAGAATCCATGGAATTCTAGGAATTGATGGAATTCTAGGAATTCATTAAATTCAACGAATTCAAGGAATTCACGAAATTCATAGAATTGACAGAATTGACAGAATTCGAGGAATTCACGTAATTCAAGATGGGATTCGCAGAATTTGTGGAATTCATGGAATTCAAGAAATTTAAGGAATTCAAGTAACTCGCGGAATTCAAGTAATTTACGGAATTCAAGTAATTTACGGAATTCAAGTAATTTACGGAATTTATGAAATTCAAGGAATTCAAGGAATTCATGGAATTCAAGGAATTCATGGAATTCAAGGAATTCATGGAATTCAAGGAATT
>CAKNXH010061397.1:12997-69052 GCA_932178445.1 Andricus quercusramuli
TTCAAGGAATTCATGGAATTCAAGGAATTCATGGAATTCAAGGAATTGACGGAATTCAAGGAATTCAAGGAATTCACGGAATTCAAAGAATTCATGGAATTCAAAGAATTCACGGAATTAATGGAATTAATGGAATTCAAAGAATTCACGTAATTCAAGGAATTCACAGAATTAAAGGAATTAACGTAATTCTAGGAATTCACGTAATTCTAGGAATTCACGTAATTCTAGGAATTCCAGGAATTCGAGGAATGCACGGAATTCCCGGAGTTCGAGGAATGCATGGAATTCCTGGAATTCGAGGAATGCATGGAATTCAAGGAATTGATGGAATTTAAGGAATTCATTAAATTCAAGAAATTCAAGGAATTCATTTAATTCAAGGAATTCACGTAATTCAAGGAATTGCCAGAATTCTCTATCTTCTTCGACTTTCTACCTTCTAATTCTTCCTTTAATCCTTTTCTTCTACATACCGCATTCTCCTTCTTTCGACCTTCTTCTTTCCTCCTATTCCTTCTTCTTCCACCTTCTTCTTTTCACCTTCTCGTTCGACTTTCCACCTACTACTTCTCCTTTCTACCTTCTTCTTTCCACCTTCTTCTTCTTGACTTCTCCTTTCCACCTCCTCAATTCAAGGAATTCACGGAATTCAGGAAATTTATGGGATTCGCAGAATTCGTGGAACTCATGGAATTAAAGAAACTCAAGGAATTCAAAGAATTCATGGTATTTGAAAAATTCATGAAATTCGAAGTGTTCATGGAATTCTAGGAATTCATGGAATTCTAGGAATACATGGAATTCTAGGAATTCATGGAATTCTAGGAATTCATGGAATTTTAGGAATTCATGGAATTCTAGGAATTCATGGAATTGAAGGAAATAACTAAAGTTAAGGCATTCTAGGGATTTACAGAATTCAAGAAATTCAGGGAATTAGTGGCATTCAAGTATTTCAGGAATTCACGAAATTCTTGGGATTCACGGAACTCATGGAATTCACAACATTCGTAATGATACCTATGTTTGGAACAATTGAAACAATGCACTCTCTGAATCAATGAAGTTTTCCATCTGGGATCATTGATCAATCTGAAGTTAGCAAACTAAACAAGACAGAAACTGGCACTAAAATAGACTATTTGTGAGATCATAGTAGAATGCCCAGAAAAGGATCCCGGATAAAAATGAATGCCTAGTTTTCAGTGTAGAGACCTCAATCCGAAGAGACATAAGAAGCTGAAGAAACACGAGAGCTGGCATGAGAAAATGCATGGACGTGAAAGAAGCTAGATTAGTATGCCAGGACAGAAAAGTGTGACGAATAATAGTTTGTAAACAGAGAGACAATGAAGTGAATGACGCCTGAGACAAAGACCTTGGATACTAATGGTCAATCTTTCTAAATCTTTGCATATAAGTAGACAAACACTAATCTATGATTACTCCTCAATGTATTTTCCGTGTAATAACCGCAATTCATTAATTTAGATCGAATAATTTAATTGAATAGTCTATTAGAAATTGCTAATGATTATGATTAATTTTATTCACAGGGAGATGTATCTATCAAAGGGTCTGGTGGGACAGAAATATGAAAATTAAATTAAGTCCTTATAACTTTCGCTGTTCTTGGCAAGACCGTTATGAATACTCATCGAGAGAGGAAGCTGCAAAAAAGCGTAAATATATGACACTTTCCTACATTATCTATCAATTTCTTTGAAAATTGAAAAAAATTGTGATTTTTTATATAAAAAAAACAACAACTTTTTTGTACTCGAAAAACTAACATATTTGAAATAATATATATTACTATAGTCATATAAGCATAAAGGATAACGTACGTATAATCAACTAATTGAACCTTTTCTTCTACAGATAAATGTTATCAAAAGGGCAAAGGTACAGCACCTCATAACATAGACTGTGTACAAAAGGCACCCTAGTGGAAAAATTTTTACAAAGGAGTACATAAAACTGAAACCAGTTTCACACACTTTTCTAGAAGAAAAATGAAAAAAGTTGGATTTTTTCTGTTTTAAATTAAATTGGAAAAGATTATTCTAGATGAAGGCAAATCATTTATCTCAATGGATAATAATTATAATTTTGCTGTATTTAATGATAATTCATTATTGAATAAGCCCTCCTAATTTCATTAATTTATCTGCAACCGTTTTTATGTTATCGTGTTCACAAAAAAGTGTGACATCCACACACCCATCCACACAAATTCCACACACGGATAATTACTTCGACCACTGTATTAGACATTTTTAAATTGATCAAGGTTTAATTGAATAAATTCCAAAATTTTGGAAAATATTACCATTGCGAAGCTTCCTCTATGAGGAAACAAACTGGATTTTTTGTTGGATTCAAATAACTTTCCTAGCAATATGCATGAAAATTCGGAAGGAAAATTGTCCTATGCATTTTTGGAACACCCTCTTTCTTCAATCGGTGCTCTTCAGGCGTGTTCTCTATTACCCTAACTACTCGTGGGACCAACATGGCTGACCCGCAGCTAACCCACCATGAAAAGGGCACAGCCAGAGGAAGGAGGACTCCAATAGATGCCCCAAATCAGCCTATTAATGGATGATACGGGAATCTCACTTATGCAGATCAATTCGCACCATAGCAAAGCCGCCTCAGCCTTTTCTAATCAGGCGCATGGCAGCGGTTGCGAGAGGTATTGCCCTAATCCTAAATCCATGTTTATACAGGAAAACAATTAAAACAAACTACCTCGTAGAAAGATTGAAGCTTTAACTTAGCCCTGCCAGGAGAATGATATTCCTCTGCTGATGAATTGCGGCGCGGAGAAGCACTCACCTAACACACTACGTAAAAAGAATAGAGTGATGCATGTTAGGGTAAACAGAACTAAACTGCCTCGGTGGTCAAGGGAGTACCTTCGTCACTTACAACGGCGAAACAAGTGGTTGGTGAGAACTAACCAAGTTCAAGTGGGCGATCTTGTACTTCTGGAGGAGGACCTCCTGCCACCCACCAAATGGAGTCTCGCTCTCATTGAGAAACTCCATCCTGGAAGGGATGGACTGACAAGAGTGGTTACTGTGCTCTCCACTAAAACCACTTTGGGACGATCATTTGATCAACTAGCGCTTCTTCCAGTCAAAGCGCCTTAACAAAATTTGTTACGAATTCTCAATCTAATTGCCCGTTAAGCCTAACTACGGGGGGCAGGATATTCAGAATTGTTTTGAACTTTGCCGCCACAGACCACTTTCGCCTAACTTGATACCACTCCAGGTCCTCCTCCTATCGGATAGATCGAGTAGCGAAATGAGTCTGGATTAAAGTGCGATAAATGTTAATACCTTATTTCTAATACGTGATGTACCCAATATAAAACAGAAATCTACACTTTTCCCAATTAAAAATTCGCCTCGTGGTTAACCCTTCCTTGAGAAGACGCCAGTCAGATGAAAGGAGCAGACTGTCCCGCCCCCCCATCTCGTAGGTCCTGGAACAAAAACCGATCCTAATATCGAACCGAGAATACTGTATGAACACGCCACAATAAACACGGAAGATAGTCGGACCAAAAATAAAAACTCTGGCAGTCAGAAAGACGAAACGAAGCCGGTTATGCGACCCTCTCTCTATGGAGAAATCCCCTTCCCCCTATCATCCTCCGTTTCCCGAATTAGGAGATTCCTACCACGGTCACACACCCACAGCGTATGACGATGTGTACCCCACGTGCCGTTCGCTGGTCACGTTTGGGGATGCACACCCTTCCCTCTACTCTACGCTAGGAGAACCTCACCCCTCCCATCAGTGTGACCCTTGGAAACGTTCCAAACCGATTGCAAAGTATTTCTAGATGACTTTGCTACCCGTGAATGAGAAAAAAAAATGAATTTTTTGAAAAAAATGAACCAGCATACCCCCATAAAGGTAGTCGTGACAAGACGGCGTTCACTGCATCGGGACGTAGCCTATTCCAATTTATAAGGATGCCCTTTAGTTTCGACTGAAATAAAACACGCAGGTTCAGAAATTGATCGCGACGAGTGTGAATTCTTCTGCCCCCAAATACACTATTTAGGTCACTTGTATTGCAAAAGGACGGTTTCAATACCGAATCAGGGGCCGCTCTTACACAGAACGTAGATGGCTAAGAATGTGTGCTCTCGTATGCTAGTCAAACCTTAACTGATGCTGAACATAAATACACAACGACACAGAAAGAATGCCTCGCGATCGTTTGGTCTATCCGAAAATAAAGAATTACCTAGAGGTTTATAGGTTCATGGTGATTACGGATACAATAGTAAAATGGTAGTACAATTCGGTGACTACATAACCTAAGAAACCCTTCCGGTCGCTTAGCAAGATGGTCGTTATCCCTTCTGGAATACGACTTTTACATTGCGCACAAGAAAGGTTCCTCCCATCACGTTCCCGATACCCTATCCCGTAGGTATGAGCCCCAAATTCTTGAAGAAATATTTTCAATTACATTCTCATCCCTTCTTGGTATTCTCGGCGATTCACTGCCGTATCCGATTTTTCGCAAAGATTCCCCCGTTAGAAAATTTACAACGGAAAACTATACGCCTACCGACCTATCCTCCTTACGACTGACTTCGTGGAAGACCTTAACGAATGGAAATTATTACCCAAAGACAGCGGGAAGAAATCGGTAATATCCGAAGCTCACGACCAATCGCCATCTGGTGACCTGGGCACATAAAAAACTTACCTGCGTGTTTCCGCTAAATACTACTGGCCTGGTTATTTTAGGGATATGAAAAACTATGTAAAGGCTTGTACAGACTGTCAGATGTGCAATCTAGAGCAAAAAGTACCCGCAGGCTCAATGGGACACCGTGTAGTAGAAGAACCGTGGATAGTCGTGGCCGCCGCTGCCTATCGCGCTTGCATCCATTTGTATGAAAAAGTGTGTGATAGTTCCTGTCAACCGCGCGGAGTATGGTTGCGAAAGGTTTCATTCAATCTTTCGAATGCGTTGTGGATATTCTTGGTACATTTTTGGGGCATCTTCGTGAAGACAAGGTCTGTTAATGTTTCTGTCAATTCTGAGTACTTAGGAATATACTTCATCAATCAACTGCATACTGCTAGGAATAAGGCAACAGACTTCAGATTTTCTAGTAGCTCGGCGTTCTGGATGGCTTGCACATGAAGAGGTTGCAGACGATTTCTGTCAGCAGTAATAACGTGAATCAAGTAACGTAAAGAGTTTCGTCTAAAATTACACTTCTCCAAGGAGCAAATCAGTCCTTGGAATAAACGGTAATGTCATCCAAATACGTGACGAAAAACTTTCCCCAGTAGCCGGCCAAGATATGGCGCATGAGGTTCTGGAAAGTTCAGGGTGCGATTTTGAGCCCGAGGAACATTGCGCGGAATTTTTATTGTCCTCCAGCCGGGATTAGAGAAGGAGGTGTATTTTCTGGAATCGGTAGTCATCGAGACTTACCAGTATCCACTTTTCACAGTCTGGTCTTTGAGGTTGCGAAAATTGATGCAGCCACGATCTTCTCCGATTTGCTTTGTGGTTATTATCAGCGCTGCTCTCCAGGGCCAGGTGATGGGCTCTACAATACTACCCTCAATAGTCTGCTAGAGCTACTAATGAAAAGATTTTACTTCTCATCGGGATAGCATCGCGGACCTCAAAAAAAAACGCGGGTTTGACAATTGTATATTGTGCTTTATAGCTAGCAGAAGTTGTATGATCCTGGGTAGCTGCGCACATGGACCAGGTAGATCCGTTGGCGTGCCTTATTGCTTCAACTAATTACGGCAGAGAGTGAACGAAATCTTTGCCCCTTGGGCGGCAAAGAGTGCGAAGCTGTGTCCCAGCGTCTGATGTTTGCATCTCGAGCCCCCGAGCCCGCCAGTTTTCCGGACGAAGCAGTGAATTATCCGGGAATTATCCTTTTTTTCGTCAGCTTAACGGCATTATAGGGGCAATGCCAAAAAGGAAAAATGGAAAGTGGAAAGCCAAGGAAGGTTAACATAATGATACACCTTTCATGAAAGAACAAAAACACTTTATTGCCACTTACAGCTGCGATGAAAATGGCCAGGTCGTTGCAAGGCACTGGAGATCGGGTCACCCTCGTGAAAGCGTAGAGGCGTAGAGTGATAAGAGGTGTGAAGTTCCGTAGATGCGAAGATGGTCCAGAGAAGGACCGTTGAGATGTCGAAGGTCTTCCTTCGGGGTCGACTTCAAGGCAACCCTTCCGTGCAGGGCAGTACCGAGTTCCATTCTATGGTCACAATTCTGTTACAACGGCTTGGAGTAGAAGTTGTGTGATTTCTGGGTCCTTTATGGAGCAACACAAACGCTGTGCGAGTAGATATTTCTCCTGAAGAAATAAGGTCTGTTTCATGGTGCCTCTCGCAATCGGTCAGAAATTTCTGCGAATCTTCGTGATTCTTCCCAGTGTATTCGGACATTGGCGAATCTGGTGACTAAAATGCACGCACGAGGCCGAGTGAATCGGTGACTAAGGGCGTCTTACAGTCAAGTTTCCCAATCACTCTGCATGCCTGTGTTTAGCATATACCAGTTTGACTATTAGACGATGTCAAGGTGATATTCAACGCTCACTGGTTTTTCGACTGTGCAGCCAGCTTCAGCATTCCTGGCTGGGAAAAGGTCAGCAAATCAAGGTTTCAAAACAGACAAAAACAAGTTTTTCCTAATTCTAAATGCAACTTTTTTTATCATTTAATTTTTCAACCTTCCTATTACATTATGTTTTGTCTTTTCGCAGAACAAATTATACATTATGTCATCAGCAAATACACTTAAGGAAACAACAATAAAACATCAAACGTTAACGTTTAATGAAAACTCAGTTCTCATTCAAGATTGACGTTAAAATCTTGCTTTTCTCATCTAGGGAAAATAATCGCGTCATAATAAGTTTCAATTCACCTGAACATAAATCCAACAACTTACATCAACGATTTCTACAAAATTTGATTTTTGAGGATCAATACAATCACCAAGCGCTTATTAACGGTTATTCTCAGATTTTCTTGATGAACAAAAATACCAATCGTTAGTACACTTCGCGCTGAAGCTTTCATAATTACGCCAACACCAACAATAATTGAAGGAAAAAATTGTTTTTCGAGGAAACGTCAGATTTTTTTATAGAAATTGTTATCAACAGTAAAAGAAGGTATTATAATCTATGAAAGAATGGTACTGTTTTATATATTAGTTTTCTTCTTTTGATGAACTATTTTGTAAACAAAATTTTGCTCGCAATGATTTGAAAAAATATCTCTTCAGTTCTTGAAATCTGCGTGACATATTATCAAACATTTTCAGTGTGTTTTCGCATTTACTCTTTATAAATTATATTGCGTTCTCCAAGTTTCTGAAAGTGGAATGATAAAAAAACGAACCGTTACTTTAAACATAAATTATCTCAGTTTCTCAAGGTGAAATAATAGCGCCTATGCGAGAGTTTAACTCCAACTACGAAATACATTATTTTTAGAGCAACTGATATCTTTTATCTCAACAGGCCTCGGAAGTATATAAACACGAAAAATGATCAAATTAATCAGTTACGCTGCTCTTAAAATTCTGCGTTATTCAGTTCTTCCTAATTTTTGAAAAATGAGGCACCTTATTACTCTGGTCTTAACTCTGGACGTTATTTTTCATTTTATTGGTAAGTCAAGAATAAAAAAAAAACTTTGGAAGTTTTTTGCATAAAGTTTCGAGTATCTTCGTAAATTCTTCTATCATTGCTTAAGTTACGTAAATAAAAACGAGTCAAAGAAAACTTCCAGACTAATTTATCATTATATTCCTTCTTCATTGTGATTGCTTCTAAAAAAATCGAATACTCGCAATATAAGTTATCTATTGTTGTAATTTGAAAATAGAGATTTTTTTTTGAATTTGTTTTTGTTGAATTGAAAGTTATACAAGATTACAATAACAGCATAATTAAATTAGTTGACAAATTTTAATTTTGTTATATTCTTTTTATTTAAATTAGTTACGAAATTCAAATGTTATTAATTTTTTAAATCGAAGAATCCAAGATTATATTATATATTCGACTATAATTATTAGGATCTGAAATTATATTCAAGAAATTATTACTATTTTTCCTAATACTACCAGTTTGAACAACATAACATTTGTCACAATTCAAACATTGAAATTTATATACTGCATCATTAAGTTGCAAATTATCTAATAAGTCTTTTCTTAATTTTATAAATTTATTAAGTTATGAATAAATTCTAAAATTTGTTGTAATGTTAGTCATTTAAAATCGCTTCATTTGCAAAAGATTACTTTCCGTGATAAGAAGTATATACTGTCGACTAAAAAATTAAATTCCTAAGTATATTTCTATTAGTTTGGTTAGATGAAGAATCAATAATTGTTTAAATTTCATTAATAATGTGTGTCCGAATAAATTCTGTTGGATAATTATTGAAATAGAGAGTTTCTCTAAAAAATTCAATATTTAACTTGTGGAATGATTCATGTGATAATTTAAGAGCTGTATCTATAAGATTTTCAACTAAAGAAATTTTGTTTTGTATTGGATGGTTAGAAAAAAATTTAAATATCTACCAGAATAAGTATCTTTACGATATCAATTTGTCATGATATCATCTAAGTCAGTTTTCATTATTTCAACATTCAAAAAAGGAATAGAATTATTGCTTTCATTCTCATGTGTAAATTTATGTCTAGGATGATAAGAATTTGTGAGGGAAAAAATTGATATATGGCTTGGCTTCCAATTATTATTTAAGAGACTATATTCGAATTTCTGAATCTGATAGAATTACAGCTATAAATCTTAAACTTACTAAATTTTTTTATCAATTTGAATAATAACTGGAGACTTAAGAAATGTCTTAATCCGAATGCTGTTAGAAGAGATCTTATCACAACTAACTCTGATCTTGCTAGGATTTATAGATTGCCAAAAAGCGATTAACCTGAATGTTCTCTCAGACCTGTAATTTCCTGTATCATTTCCGTCGCTTTCCTTGTGAATTGGATAGATTCGTGCGACCTACCGCCCTTTGGCGAGCCTCGCATCCCTCCAGAATTTGTTCAAAATTTCCCTCAATTTCAAAGCCCATTCCTTAGGCATCCATTTAATGAATTCTATTCTATCCTCGTCCTCGCCTGAAGCTTTCCCTTTTTTCATTCTGTCCACTACCTTATCTATTTTCTTGAAAGAAATTTTCCTGTTCAGTTCTATCTTCGCTTTTTCCTACCCTCCCTCCCAATTTCCTCCCCCTCTGCCGTTGGCGGTGGTCCTCCAATATTATCTACCCTGGCCCCCGAATCCTCTGGAATGTCATTTTCCTTCTCGAGCTGACCCCCTTCAAGTATTCCCATAAAGTGCGTCCTTTACTCCTCCTTTTTAATCCCTCTCTTCTTTTGCTTCCATTTCGGCCTGAATCAGTTTATTGCCTGCCGAAATTTACACATATTTTTACTGCTCTTAACTTTCCCCCATTTTTGCTCCGATTCATGTTTCCGCCTGATTTTTCGGTATTCCCTTAGTTTCTTTATGTTGCCATTGCATGTTCTCTTGTCCCTGTCCTTTCTAGTTCTCAATTACTTTTTCAAGGACTTGAATGCTATTCCTTCCCCAATCCTGATTCTTCTTGCCTCTCTTCCTGACCCTGACCTTCTCAAACGTGCCTGCTGTTTAAAACTCTTGTTTGGCCGCATCTGTCAAACTGTCCCACTTTTCTTCCAGCCAGCCTTCCCATTCACTATCCTCTTCCCTAAAAATCTCCCCAGTTCCTTCCTGTAATCCTGACTTCTCTTTCCGTCCCATATTAGCCTACTTTCTGTTTCTGGACCCTTTTCTGTGTCTCGTTCCCTCTCCTGATCCGTACCCCTTTGCAGCCCTTTTCCGGCCATCAGGAAGCTTACTGGCAAGTGGTCAGATTCGGTTTTAGCTACGATTTCCATATCTCTGGCGTCCGTATCCCCAACTCCCTCTGACTCTATTATGTAATCAATTACAGATCACCCATTCTCTCCGATGTGCGTCCATTCTTCCCTAACATCTTTTCCCAACCTTGCATTAAGAATCCTCAAGCTCTCTTCGTCGCAAAATTTCAATAACTTGTACTCTTCCGGGTTTACTCTCGCATTCCAGTTTTCTAGTATCACAATTTTTTCTCCCTTCTCCAGCATATCCTCGAATGAAGTTTTAATACTATTCACACCGCTCTTGCTACTCCTACGTTATTGTTAATAGTTAAAATATTCACTTCGTTGCCCGTGTCCCCCAATATTTTTGGACTAATCTTTAGTCCCAAATCCCATTCTTCTATTTTGAAATTCCCGCCCAGACTCTTGCGCACCTCGAATATTTGCTCTCCCTTCGCTCTCCGCTTATTTTCAACTCTTACCGTAGCTTTGGTTGTCAATACATATTCCTGGTCCAGTGACGTTAAGAAAGTGTCCTCCTTTTCTTTCTCGATCCAAGTCTTGTGCAGTGTTAATTTGTCATACGACCTGAGAAAATCCCCCCCGCGAATCCCCCCCCGCTCTGTTCCATACTATACCTCACCGTCAATTGCGCCTCTGCCCTGCTTCTGTTCCCCTTTCTTGCTTACGGAAAAGTTTGACCTCTACCTTCCTCTCCTTCTCGTTCCAGTAGTAGTCCCTGTTGTTGATTCTCCATCTCATATAGTAGTGCACACTCGTAGTTGCTCCCCTCCTTTTTGCTGCTTCCACCTTCTTGTTGATCCACCCCAAAATTACGATCTCCCTAAGGGTGAAGTCGTCCTCTAATGTGATTCCCGTTCCGGTCAGCTTGAAGCTGTTAGACATCAGCCTCTTTTTATTTGCTCATGAGACAAGCGTAATTAATGCTTCATCGGCTATGTCCCCTATTATCGGGCTGACTCCTGTCAGTTTCCTAAGTTTGTCCCCTATTTCTTCAGCTAGAAACTTTCCTCTGGACCTGAAACCCTTTTACGACGAACACTTTCCTTCTTGCATCTCTCTCTCTCTCTCTTTCTCTCTCTCTCTCTCAGTTCTCACTTAAGCTTGTTTGAGTTGAGTTTTGACATCTCTTTGGTATCTCTCTCCTCGCATTTTCAGACATCCTTCTGATCGCCAGTAAGTAGATCTGCCCTATTGTCCATTTGTCCATCCGAACCACTGCTCTTCTTCCCTCCTTCAGGTGATGTAGGAATGTCGATGATCTCATTTGGATTTTTTATCTTCCCACTCTTTCAACTTTCCTGACAGAAACTCTCTTTATGGGGTCTCCCATATAACCTATATTAGCTGAGTTGGTAATGCAGGATTTGGAATCCTATACCTCTTCTGGATTTGATTTTGAAATTATTGCTCACACACGTTATGTTGATCATACCTTTTTGATTATTCTACTTGAAAAACTTGATTTAGTATTTTCTACTTTCAACTCTTTTCATGCAATATTAAAATTTAAGAAGATATCATTTATACGAGCACTCACAGAAATTTCTATAAAATGTGAAATTCTTGAATGGCAGTCTGCCTTTTGTATGACTTTCAATCTTCGTAATGTGTTTTTGATGAGCATATGAATGAAAAATGTCATGAAATTATTTTCAAGTTAATTCTAAAATTAAAAGTGGTACACAATCGCGTTCTTTCCTAAACTTTTTACAATTATAGGTTTCTAATCAATTCAAATAGAGAAAATTCGTTGTATTTGAGAATCACTTGGCAAACTATGATTTCACAATTGATGTTGATATTTGAGTATAACTTACATACAAATAGATATTCCTTTGTTTTTACTTAGCGCGGATTAACTACCGCCAATCACTGGCAGGCTGCAACCAACTTGAACAAAATAAAGAGGAAAAATCGAATTATGCTCTCACTATTTTCAATGCATTTTTAACACTGAAAATTCATGAGTCTTTTCTGTCTCTTTACAGATATTTCATCTGCTTCTTCATCACCTCCTCAAACAAGAGACTTCCTTACAAATTTTGGAAAGAGTAGTCAACACACGAATTATGAAGGTAACCCTTGTTTAAATAAAAATTGTTAACACAAACGTTTATAAATAACTAGTTTAAAACTATTAATAAATATCTTGAGATAGAAAGTGCTCTTCAAGCATGGAACCTAGTTCCAAATGTTTTGAAGAGAAGATTTCGAAAAATTATACCATATCGGAATTTTGCTTCTTTTTAGCACCTTGTTTTAGAAGTCCTTGCCCCTTCAGAGCATGCCGTTTCATTAGATATTTCTGTAAAACAAAAAACGAATTATAACCACGTCAGCAAGCGTCTGCAAATTATTTCTCTCCGGAAGATGCACCCTCACCAGGAAATATTATGGTAAAATCAGTACAAGATAATAATGATTTTTCACAATGAATTTCCTATAATTTTTTTGCCATCATAGGAAATTTAGGGTAAAAAGTCATTATTATATAGAAAACTATTACATAATAATCTTCATTATTTTTATTATTTTTTGTTATTATTATACAAGAATATTGAAGAAATTATTGTAGGAAGTAGACAAACAACAAAGGAATGGATTATTTTAGACCACTCATAATTCTGCACAAATAAACTTTACATAGCGGAATTATAACATCATCCTTTGCCTTCTGGTTGTTTAGAAACATCGACTTCTTCGCTCGATTTTTAAGTGATATATTCAGTAGCTTAATTAAAAATTGTTGCGTGTTTTTTTTTTGCTGATTTCTGACGAAAACACCACGAATGTTTAAACTTCGACAGTTTTTCTCAAAAGGTTATTTTTCATCAGTACACTTCGTGCTAGAGTTTTCATAAGTAAGCTAACACTAAAAATAATTGAAGGAGACATTTTTTTTCGAGGAAATGTAAGATTTTGACATTTTTTTATGAAACAAGGTGAAACAAGGTGTTATCCAATATTTTTAGAGAGTGTTCTCACATTCCATCTTCATAAATTATTGAAGTCTCCAAGTTTCTCAAGGTGAAATAATAAAAACACTTACGATAACTTTAAACATAAATTACCTGAGTTTCTCAAGGTGAAATAACTACGCACGTGCGAGAGTTTACCTTCAACGAAATATATTAATGTTATAGCAATTACAATTTCTCATCTCAATAAGTCTCCGAGTAATCTATATACGCGATTAATGTACGAGAAACCGACGTTTATTAACTTGGGGAGGAAGTCATCCACATCACTTTCTGCACCGTTAGTTTTAGAGACAATGTCAAGACGTGGACAGTTTCAGACCAACCCAATCTCTCAAATCACTCGCAGATAGAGTTTGAGTTGGAATTCATCATACCCGCGCGTCTTTAGTGGGCCAGGAAGCCAAGAAGAACGGACTGGTACCAGTTTTCTACGGAACTAAGAAGTACACTCTCGGAGGTTCCCAGGTCAATTAGAGATGCGGACACCCTAAAGATGGCAGCTAAGATATCCACGGAGGCCATCAAATCTAGTTATGAAAGTAATTGTCGGCTAACGAGAGTCCGAAAGGCTGGGGAGACACACTGGTGGAGTATAAAGCTCGAAGAGCTTCGCAGGGAAACCAGAGAGAGGATTCAAAGTGCCAGTACTAGCAAAACGGATGAACTATGGACCTCATTTACGTTGACGAGGGATGAATATAGGGGTGCAATACGTGAGGCGAAGCAAAGAAGTTGGACCAGCCTTCGCACAGACATCGAGAAAGGAGCAGAGGCGGCTAGACTGGACAAGCTGCTCTCTCACCTAAACAATGCACATTTGCCGGGCTTCGTGAGTTCTGGAAAGAGGGTGAGACTTCTGAGGCAACCAAAGCCACATGTGGTCCACCTGGGTCCGAAACTGCGGCAAGCCCACGATATTTTTACCCCCTACAGGGTCAGGTAGGCCCTGAAGTCTTACAGTCCTTACAAGTCTCCTGGTCCAGATAGCATACATCCGGTCTTCTGACAGAGGTTGGAGAGATCATGATAAGGCCGCCCGTGAGACTTGCTACGGCTATTCTGACACTGGGATATATTCCGACGACAGGAAGAGGTACAAGGGTAGTGTTCATTCTGGAAGCCGGCCAGATAGGCTATACTTGACCCAAGGATTTCCGTCTCATCAGCCTCACATCTCTGCTACTAAAAATAGTGGAAAGACTTGCGGATAGACATATCCGCGATAAGCTCTTACCAAGTAGGCCATTTCACAAGGAGCTGGTCACAGCTGGAGCAGAAATGCCTTGCTATTGGAACCTTTTTGTACATCGAAGGAGCCTTCAACTACACCTTTAGAGAGGTGAGCAGGGCGGCCATGATTGCACGTGAATGATATCACTTTATGTGGGACCGTCGACTCAGGATTTCCGAAGGAAGACGTTTTGTCACCCCTGCTGTGGTTCTTGATAGTGGATAAGGTGCTTCATCTGTTAACGATTCAGGGATACCACGTTATGGGCTACGCGGCCGATATACAAGTAATCGTGCACGACCAGCATCTGGATGCGCCCTTTCGAGTAATGCAGCGAGCACTGGGGATAGTGGATTCTTGATGCAAGGAAACTGGAATATTGAAGCTGTTATGAAACGAGCACCCAAACGACAAGTGCAAGAAGCTGTTATCAACTGTATGTCTCTGTGGCGGAGACACTTATGTGGATCCACACAGCGATCTTGCGACCCGGGCTATCCTTAGCGGCGGTGGTCTGGTAGAGCTAAGTCGAACTGTCCACTGTGAAGTCTCGACTGGAAAGAATCAGGGGACTGATTTTGAGAGGCGTCACTGGAGCCTCGAAGTCGACACCCGCGATGGCACTGGGGGCACTAACAGGTTCAGAGCCCCTCCATCTTATCATCAAGAACATGGCTGCGAAGGCGGCCTGGAGGCTAAATTTGGTAAATGACAGAAAGATCTTGACAGCAGTGAAGATCCCAGTCGTCATCGCGAGAAAGCCGACCCTGAGCATGCTCAGGGACAAAACGCCCACTTCCTATCTCCCCGACAAAAAGTATCGTGTCAGCCTATCCGCGAAGGAGGAATGGATTAACGGCGAGGCACACCTGCCCGGTGATGATTACAACTGGTTTACATATGGCCTCAGAAACGAGGAGAAGGCAGGAGCCGGTTTATATCGTAGAAGAAGGGGAATGAGCTTCACAATCCTGATTGGGTCCTACGCCACAGTTCTACAATCTGAAATTATGGCCATGCTCTAGTGCGCTTGCAAGGCACAGGAGTATGGAAAAAAAGGAAACATCTGTATCTGCTCAGACAGCCGGGCTGCTACAATGGCCCGAATGAAACAACGACAACGACTCTACTAGTATGGGAGTGCTTTCAGTCACTGAACAACCTAGCGACAGAAAACCGACTGACTCTACCAACAAGTTTCACAAGTCTGCTGGATTGAGATCAGAGAATGAGGAATTTCTTTTTGCCTGTCAAGACGGCATCACAAACATCTTAGTTTATCGCAAGCGCATACTAAATGTACTTGTAGGCGATACCAACTGCCAAGCGTGCAAGCAAGAGCCAGAAACACTTGAATGGGTATATACAGAGACACAATGCGGCTATAAATGTATTATACTACTATCTTCGGCACTTCTATGGGCTTGATCTGTTGTCAGTCTTATCATACGCCCAGGGGAACTTTAGTCCGTTGTGGAGAATGATCAGTGTCAGATCTTCTGGAATTTCTCATTCTCCACCACTCAACGTATCAGTGCTACAAAGCCTGATATTGCCCTCCGAGACGTGATTGAATTCTCGGCACCAGCCGTTGGTAATATCACGAAAAGGAGGGAGGAAAACGGGCAAAATATTAAGCAATTCTTTTCGAGCTGAGCAGACTGTACGAAGGCTACAAAGTCCATCTTATAGTTCTCATAATCGGCTGTCTTGGAGGCATGAAAGCTTCATTTCTCAACCAACTCATGGAAATGCCAGCTTGCCAGCGTCAGGCCCAGTTCATCGCGAACCAGATGCAAAAGGCTGTTCTTCTGGGATCACTTCCTCTGGTTTGTCAACACTATTCCTCATAACATTCTGCAAAGAGTGGTAGCTCCAAAAAGTATCCAAAGGTCATCCTTGGCTAGAGGCTGGACTCCAAGGAACAGTGTTGTACGAAGTCTCTCGCTTAAATTTCCCGCTCTTGCTTAACTTCTGTGATGGAAGAAGCAGGAGTGGATGACATACACATTCCAGTCGCGTCGGGATTGGTTGCTTTAAGGAACCATGATCGTAGCTTCCGGAGCCTACAACTTCTCAAAATAATAACAATAATGGGTTTATTTGGTTATAATATCTGTTTTATAAAAGAATTCTAATTTGGACCAGCTGAAATTGATTTTTTTAATAATTTATTTTCGATGTGTGCTTACATCATATTCATGACGGAAATATCATTCATAATGCGAAATATAACGGATTTTAATTTTCTGTGCCTGCATATTTTATCGTAACGTAATCTCTTTCTTGGCAGAATTATAAAGTATTCCAAAACATTGTAGGTCAATATCGACCACTTTAAAAATTCATCTCCGGCAAAATATGCCATACTATAAAATGAAAGGCTGATCTATGTGAGGGATACACATTATCTTTCATCTCTTTCTCTGTATTTCCTCCGCTACCTAAACGGGAGCTAGAAAATGCAAATAAGACCGAACTTGAGCTTAGGTTATTTGGAAATCCCGAAAAAAATATGACAAAGTTATAAAAATGCAAGGTTTATTTAATGAATTCTAAGAATGAGGTTAGGTACTTCACCCTCAAGAAGAGAAAATCATACCAGGAGAGAAAATCAAAATTGTCTTTTTCTTGTTGCAGAGTTCAGTGTACAATCAGAGTGTTTACCTAATGGCGAACTTATTCCTATAGTTCTTCGTTCTGAAACTTCTTGCTCTACTGATAGACGTAATTCTTCTAGAAGGTCTCTTCCTCCTGCCAGCCCTCATTCTCCAGCCAGGTCTTCTTCTCCTGCCGCGACATCTCTTCGTGCCAGGACGAAGTCCCCTCCTGCCACGCAGTCTCCTCTACGCATATTTGGATTCAAACCTGACCTACTTAGATTTGTTCGGCTAACTCCCAACACGAATCCGAACCGACGATTCGAAATTCGAAGATACACCTTTCCTAACGATATGCCAATTCTAGTGAAAGAAAAAAATCAATTTATAAGGCCCAAACAAACCGGAAAACAAACTGTTTTATCAGCGTCTAATGGTGACATCTTTGCAACATTCATGAAAAGGGATTCACTTCTTCGTGCAATATATGCAAAAAAATATGAACCGAATGGATCTGAGACTACCAAAAGAGTAAAAATAAACATGGACAGCGGCGCAATTGCAGATATGACCCCAGAGGAAATTGAGGATTGTCCCACAGGCCGGAATAATATAATTTCAAAGAAATTTAAAAGAGTATTGCAGTCTCCTGATGAACAAACATAAAAATTACAGTTTGGCGTATGAGTCACCTCCGTGTGGCAGGCGGCGTATAGGTTAAAAGGCCTTATTTCAAACTGGTATGTTTCTTCATCAAGATGGCTGACTTGTACACTAGTTTCGACCACAATATAATTTCAATTTGTGAATAGAATGTAAAAATTACTTACATATAATATTGCTTTTGATCTGAAGTAGGACGCAAATGTTGCTTTTTCCAAATGAAGTGTTTTAACAATTTTCTGTTACACACTTCTATGGAGTTTCTATGCTTGAGGAGAATAAAGGTCCGAACAACCAAGAATTATTCCGGCTTTGATAGTCCCGAACTTCGAAATGACCAACTCTTTGCTGCAATTTTTTAAAATCTTTTACAGATTCTAAATAAAAAAAAACCTTGTGATTTATTAGCGCTAGGTACAATATTTTCCATATGTACATCAGAAGAGAAATCTGGTGTAATTGAAACTCCAAGGTCAAGCCTTCCCGGCACTCTCTCGAGAACTAAACTTTGTATTTTGTATATGTTGGATGTGCAACAGTGAATAAATCTATTGATATTATCTTGAAGACCAATAAAAAAAATAACATCCAAGAAAGGATAGGCTAATTCAAGATCATTTCTTTTAAAATAAGTGTAGCAATTGAATATGCCGGAAGAATGCTAGTATAGCGATCACAATGTGTGCCTGGAGGATAAATAAGAGTGTAATAGTCGAATGATATTATCCGGCAGATCAAGTATTTTGTAGCTCACTTAATAATAAGGCATGGTCTGCTTTATCGAATGCCTTAGAGAGATCGGTGTGAATTACATCAACCTGATTATGTATAGTTAGTAATTGGCGAATATTTTGCGTGTTTCTCAACAAGTTGGTAGCAATTGATCGGCTAGGAATGAATCTATGCTAATTGAACAATATAAAACCAAAAGCTACCCAAAATATGAAACAGGACAAATACGGGTAGTTTTCCAAAAATGAAGAGAAAAAACAATTTGAATTAAGAAATTAATCAAAATTTTCAGTCCGGTTCATGCAAGCATCTTTTGATCTTTTGATTCGTCGTCGATTTTGGTCTCCGATTTGAATCAGCCAAAGCTCTCACCGCACAATAAACTGAGGAATTGATGGTGCAGAGGTTCGACTCCTTGGAGAGATCCTCACGAAGGGAGGCATTCATTTCAGTGGGCAACTTGATTTAGCAAGGACTGTTGCGAAAATTGCCATGAAGCCTCTGCGAACAGGGATAATGCTGACATCATAGCAGTCCACAAAATCATCCTTAGGTCGCTTCGTCCACTCAATAATATAAGCCCGTCCATCGTCGTGTTTCCATCCAAAGTATTGTCAGCACCCCGGATTTTAGGGCGATCGACAAGGCTTGCCGACCCATTTTCAGATGGTATGCGCGTTCAATTGTTTTGAACCGCATCTACAACTGGGTTTGGTGGTGTCATTATTGTCCATCTTTACTGAGCCACACTTGCAAGGATAAGACTGCATACTCTAGGAGGTCGCCCAATATGCCAGAGTAACCATTGTAAGACAACTCACACAGTTGTCATTTAGCTATCAGCATAACACCTTTCTGGTCGAAGGAAACAGTGCCAATTACCTTGATGTGGCTGTTGCGGACCTGCCAGGCCGAGGTTCACTTCCTTTAATTAGAGTATAACTCATAGACTTATCGCGATGCACTTCTCAAATCATAACGATGTTTCCGGACATGAATGACTTGCATGGATTATAAAAAAACTAACATCAAGCGAAGAAATGTAATCGGATTTTATGTAGATCAATATTGATGATCTATAAATATTTTTTATTAAAGGCAAAGCTTACTTAATATGAAAGTCCTGGCAGAGAAGGAAAAGTCGATTCAATTTGAAACTTATAAAAAGTTTGAGGATAGATCAAACAACACACTATTAAAGTTGCACTTCATTATATCAGAAATAATTACACCTAAATTGTGAAGACAAATTAAACTTCCAACACGGTTTCCTAAAAATTTGCATTTTGTTACTTGCGTAGTTTCTGTCGGCTACCGCGAGTTGCGTATATTCTATCCGTCCTAACGAGTTGCGTAGAGTCTGTTCCTCAGCGCGAGTTACTCAGATTCTATCCGTCACCGTGAGTTGCGTACTTTTTTTCCCATCGATATAAAAAACGCGAGAAAAAAAGTTTCTTCTGGAGTACCAGAGGAAAGAAGTTACTCCAGCAAGTCAGTTCTTTTTACTATTATACGTTGATCACAAAAACATTTTTAAAAAACAACCAGAACGTCAATTTGATTACGTCTATTAAGCTAGCACCTCCGCAATCGAAGTTTAGGATTTCTCATAGCGATAGTTCTCCTTTGTTTCCAAGCCTGAACTGTGAAAGTAAGTTGCAATCGCATTACAACCTCTAATTGCTTTTTCTACTTCAGTTGCAGTTTCTGTTAAATTAATCCATGCTAGAGCACTTTGATGCATAGCACACCACATGTTCAGAAGTAGGCCAATTCTAGAAATTTCTTCTTTTTCGCCATCAAGCAGGGCCCGCAACCCGTTTTTGTCACCGATATTGATATTTGTTCCGTCGGCTGTAATAGATGAAAGATGTTGTGATGAACTCTTGTAATGATTTCTTCAAATTTCCTACTTCAAGATATTCTAAATGCATTCTTGAACTCAAGTGATTTTCCACAATTCCTGCTCTAGGTATTGTACCTGTTACAGTGCAAATTGCAGAAAACGGCGTTGCTTCAAAGCGTGTGATGACGCTAGATTTGTGTTGTTGAAACAAACTGTTACTACGCATTTACTGCTACTTTATTTTCAGATGAATCATTGCTTCGAAAATCCATTGAACCTCGTGAAGATTCGTCAGTCAAGGTTTCACATATACGCAAATCATTTTTCTCTTCTGAAGATAGGCCTGTTTTAAGATGGTTTTCAGTTTTAGATGAAGAGCATACAAAAGACTTTGGACATTGAGAAACTTCACTTATGGAGATGTTGCGTATTCGTTTGTAAGGATTTTTTTCTTCTGATAGTTCTCTTTTCTACGGATCATTGTCAGATGAAAAGTTGACTCCAAATCATCTCCATTCTCTTTACGCTAATGTCCATTTTTCTCTTTTAGCGATTTGGAGTTTTTAAGCTCATTCTCTTTTTTTTAATTGTTAGGTCCCAGCTTCTGCTGGGACCTAACAAGGGATTAGGAGAAGAGAAACAAGGATAAGGAGCAGAGAGGGTCCGAGCAGGGATTAATCAACATCATACTTAAATCCAGTGACCCAAAAAACATGCAAAAATGTGGTCGGGTTACATTTTTTATGAACGAAAAGGGCTCTTTTGCTACTTTTTGATGTTTTTTGAGGTTATAAGAAAATCCTGACCTGATGGGGCCAAACGGCCACCGGAGTCCGATTCAGCGACCTCAAAAACATGAGACCAGCATAGTCTGGTCAAAAGTTCAGACAACTTTCTTTTTTTTGTGTGCCTATGTAATATTTTGGAGAATTCTACAATGTGGCGCAATTCTCTGATTTTCGGGCTCCTCGAGGAAACCCACTTCGATTTTTGAGCTTAAACCCTTAACGGCAAAATTCAACCCCTTTGTGCCACGCAGATATGACAGTGTCAAAAAATAATCTTTTTGAGAATTTAACAATTTGGCTAGAGTCTCTGATTTTTGGGCTCCTCGAAGATACCTACTCCAATTTTTGGGCAAAATGTTGGCTTTTTTGGAGCCCGAGAATCGGAGGGGGTATCTTTGAGGAGCCCAAAAACAGAGACCCTATTGATACTTAAGAATTCTTGAAAACATTATTTTTTGACCAAGTCATATCTGCGTGTGAGGTAGGGGTTGATTTTTAACGTTAAGGGTTGGAGCTCAAAATTCTGAGCTATGAAAAATCCCAAAAATTCGATTTTGGAGCTTAATGAACCTGATCAAATTGATGTTCTTATTGTGTTTTTAAGTGTTTTCGTGATCAACTTATAATAGCAAAAAAACTAAATTGCTGGAATAACGTCTTTGCTCTGGTACTTCAGAAGAAACTTTTTCCCTCGAATTTTATATATGTCGTTTTTCCTCGGCAATTTTTCTACTACATTTTTCCCCGCAACATTTCCTGTAACGTTTTTCCTCGCAACTTTTTATATCACATTTTATCCCTCAACATTTTTTATAATTTTTTTCCTCGGATATTTCCGAGTAACAATTTTACATGAAGATTCTGTTTACCTTTTTTCCTCTGAACTTTTTCGGTTACTTTTTTTCCTCGGAACTTTTCCTGTAATGTTTTCCTCAAAACTTTCTGCGTCACATGTTTGCTCTGAGGGCTTAAAATATCTCTCAGAAACAAAATAAACGTTTTTCAATTACTGATTCTATATCTAAAATGAAGCAAAATTTCATTCATCATTAGAAATAAAGCTGTTACAATGAAATGGGAGGGCGGAAATTGTTGCACCTGAAAATCAGTCTGCAATTTATCAGTACATAAGCCTGGCGGAATAGTTCTTCATGCCTCTTAATATGTTTTTCACCTCCTCGGTAGTGATAGGTGGTCATTCCTCCTCAGCTGTTATGATGACATTGCACAACTCCTTGAAGCTACTTATGTTCTTTGAGTCTTCTCGAAGTGGATGTTGGACCTCGTAGACCTCTCTTCAAAATGCTTCGACCTCCTCTGGTTTGGGCGGATGGTCGACAGTAACTGGAGGGTCTTGGGACAGTCGAGATGGGTCAGACAAAAACTGTTGATTTTCTCTGACCCACCTCTCCCTCCACTCTAGACTTCTCCTAGCGTGAGATAGTATTCGTATTCTGTCAACAATATGCTGCCTCATGGTTAGTAGCTTTGACTTGTTGATTGTGTGATGACGGATCCGCAGTTGGCGCGCGAACTTTCGAACCTTGGCAGTGAAAGTCCTGACAGATGTTATGTAGTCAATCACACACTGAATGCGGGACGCGCATTGCCTTGCCCAGCCTATCTTTGTGCTGAGTTGATGTATTAGTCATTTGGTCTTATGATCAAACGTTCGTTTTGTTTTACGGTTTGCATCCGCCAAAGTTCTCGCTGCATTGTACACACCACAATTGATAGTCCAGTGGTCGGATTCTTCGGAAAAATCTCCACGAAGCTCATCATCCAGTTCAGTCAGATCTTTGGGCTTGGGAGAAACCAGAATGTTGATGTTTTTCCGAGTCCTGAAGCATCGTTCTTCATCTATTGGATGCCTGTTTGCGGTTGGTCTCAGTGTCGCCTCTCTTTCTCTGTTGCCGGCTCGTTCTGGCTGCGGTAAAGTAGGCGCTCTGCTTAAATAGCCCCGTTTTCGGAGTTTTCAGCATGCTCTCGCAGACGTTGACGCGAAAAGTGCGAGAGCTCTGGTTGTTTCTCGCACCACAGAACCTGCAATCGTGCCATGTAACCTTCTCGCTCGGGAGCGATACTACTATCGTAGCACTCTAGCAGGTCGTCATTGAGTCAATCCGGCCACCCAAAAGTATTAAGATTCCGCCGTTCCCTCGCATTGACTCCGTCTTAATTGGCTCCCCCAACTCTACGGTAGTCGGCATTGTTGTCCGGCCCATTGTCGTGAGCCCTGCGCGTTTGATTGTTTTGAACCGCACTTACTACAACTATGTTTGGTGTTGTCATTGTTGTTCCTACGAGACAGGGACCCTATATCCGCAACCCGAGGACGCGTTCGGTAACTTTGTCATAGGCCCTTCGGTTCGATTCCCAAGGAACCAAAACTGTACGGTACTGGAAGGAATTAAAAAATTGTAAATTTTCCTTGTTTCTTGAACACAAAATAATTCTGAGAATCGTTGCTGGAGCAGGATTCCTTCATTCTTTTATAGCATTATTTTTGGTTGATATTTAAAACAGAATTGATTTTCGAGCCTCTTTCGAAAAATTCATCTATTTCATCTAAAGTTTCAGCCCGTTATTTCATTTACAAAAAAAGTTCTTAGATTCGAAAAAAAAATCCGAAAATTGGAAATGTGAGGCCGGTAATGTAGGTATTTATATCTGTGACCCTTACGTCCAACTGCAGTTTTTATGTTTCTCCATCAGGTGACAGAACTACTCTTTTAAAGTTCCGTGAAATCAGGTAATCCCTGCCTGTGGGACATTCCTCGATTTCTTCTGAGGTCAATTCTTCAATCGCTCCGCTTTCCATATTTATTTTCACCCGCTTGCTGATCATACATCTTCTCGTATATATTGCACGAAGAAGTGTATCACTGTTCATGAATATTGCAAAGATGTCACCATTGGACTCTGATAATACTGTTTGTTCTCCGGTTGGTGTAGGCCTGAAGACATTATTTCTTTCTTTCACTAGAATTGGCAAGTCGCGAGGAAAAGTGTATCTCCGAATTTCGAATCGCCGGTTCGGATTCTTGTTGGGAGCTAGCCGAATAAATCGAAGTAGTTCACGTTTATATCCATATATACGTAAAGGAGAATGCTTGACAGTAGGAGATCTGGACCTTTCACGAAATGGTGGTGCGGCAGAAGCAGACCTGATTGGAAAATAAGGTCTGGAGGGAGAAACAGACCTTTCGGGAGAATGACGTCTGTCAGGAAAATGAGAAGTACCAGAACGAGGAACACCTGGAATAGCTTCGCCATTAGGGAAGCAGTCAAACTGCAAACTCAGTTCTGCAACAAGAAACAAAGGATTTTAAATTTCTCTTCTGGCATATTTTTCTCTTTTAAAGAAACCTGATTTTTAAATTGTATATGATTAACCTTGAATTCTTTTGAATCCATGATATTTTCTTTGTGGCGGAAAAGGGTACGCAGAAATTTTACCGAATTTGCTTGCAAGTGCTGATCCTCGTCCCAACGCAACGCTGGGGCTGGTTGCCGAATGGGCAAATACTCTAAATTACTTTATTGCATTCGGGGCTTCCGTGCTTCCGCCTTCAAGGTATTCACTGACTTTCTAAAATTTTATATTTTCAAAAGAAACATTTTTACGTTAAGCTACTCTTCACCTCTATTTGGTACAAAGACTCTGTCATTTAATATTCCAGCATATTTTGCCAGAGATAAATTTTTCGAGTTGTTGGCATTAACGTAGGAATTGTTGGAATTCTTTTCAATCTCGCTGACGAAAAAATTATGTTGACGATAAAATATGCCGGAACAAAAAATCAAAATCCGGCATACTTTGCGGAAGGCATTAGTCAACCTGAAAGTGCATAACCGGATGGATATGTGAGAAGTGCCTTTAAGCCTTATTCAAGTGGACTTTGTATGAATGGAAAATTTTATGTGTACTCCTACCGGTGCCTTGGTGGTTCGGAACTCATCTTAAACTGTAGGCCTCTTCAACAGAGGCTCGTTTGACAAGACTCGAAAAAGAATTAGCGATTTTTCTGCGAAGAGGCTCTATCTGCATCTAACGAGGTCTAAAAAGGGTCTGCGTAAACTTGGAAAGAACGAAATATACCACGATCTAGAGAACTCGTGAAGGTTTATAGCTTGAGCGCCAGGGTGGACCTCGCGAGCTCCGCTGCCCACATAACAAATTAAAGTAGTTGAAAGTTCGTCTCGTTGGTTGAAAGCATAATTATTTGGTTGACGATTCGTCTTTGGGTTCTGGTAGACAAATTGATCTTCATAGTTGAAGATCAGCTTCTTTGTTCAAAAATTCAACTGGATTGAATGTTCAACTACTTTGCCAAATAATTTTTTTTTTGTGTCGAAGATTCATCACTTTAGTTGACGATTTATCCCTTCGGTTGGAAACTGAATTATTCTGTTGATCATTCGATCTTGCTTTTTGGTGAAAAATTAATCGAAATGGCGGAAAGTTTATACATATATTTTTCAAATGGAGATAAAACTCTTTCACAAGAACAATATCATTGAATGAATTTATTATTATTATTAAAAAAATATAACGCATTTCCTCGAAGAGAAAATTCTACCTAAAGATCCCCCTAAATCGTCTTACGTAACTTGCGGAAGACCCCTTCAGTAGTGTACCATAATGTACAAATTTCGCACGAATAGAGACACTTTTCGAATTTCATTTTTTCAACACATAGACAAACATTCAGTATTCTCTCGGAATACATTCATATTAAATTTGTACTAATTTCGTTGAAACTCAAATAAAGTTTGAAATGAAATAGCAATTGGGAGGGAATGACGATTGAATCGCACTTATTCTTAATTGTGTATGTCTTGAAAAATCTACTTTAATTAGAGATATGTTATATCATTATATTTACCAATAGAATTGAGGATAACTGCCAATGATAAAACGAGAGAAGGAACAATCCACATATTTTCCAATGAGAGGAAAAACGAATTAATGCATTACAGAAGAATTTTATCGAAAATGTAACTGATAAATATTCTGATTCTTCACCAGATTATTCATTACATCATAGAGTCGTTATCTCTTGGACTATAGACGTCATGCCGGTCCTTATCAGACATTTACATTTTTATAATTATATTCTTTCGAAAGATTCCCTGTCTCAAAGTTGAAATTATAATTATTTCTTTAAGATCTTTGTCCCTACTCAGAATTACAATTCTTTCAAGAAATTTACTGTTCCAAGTCAGAATTGTAATTCGTTTGGGAAGTTCCCTATCCCAAGTAAGAATTATGATTTTTTTCACAAATTTCACCTTTCAACTCAGAATTAGGGTACCAAAATATTTTTAATTTGCAGATTGGTACATTAGAAACAAAAATTGCGGTCACTGAATCGAATTCCGTATCATTTCCTTTTTTTTTCTGGTATTATATTATGTCTTTTCCCATAGAATCAAAATGGTTCCACCTTAACACGAGCCAGTGATAGTTTTGCACCTACGAGACAAGGACAATTACTTGTACCAAATATTGTGGGTAGAGTCGTTGCAGCTCTCTCTTAAGGTCTTGATACCTCTCTTCTTTTTCTTTCTCCTTTGCAGTGATTTTGTATTCGGACGGAGCCGAGAATTCGATCACGAATATAGTTCGTTCCTCGAAGTCTTGGAGAACGATGTCAGGCCTCGAGTGTGCAACGGAGACTGCTGTCCGAAAATCGTAGTTCATGAAAATTTGTTACTTCTCGTTTTGGACAATTGACACTATCTCCCTTGGAGCGTTCGACAGGACAGTATCGCGGCCAACACCGTAAGAACGACAAAGATGGGTATAAAGCATTCTTAGGGCCTTATTATGTATATAGACATACGTCGTACCTCCGTAAGTGGGAAACCCAAATAGTATGTGTTCCAGGTCCTGGCATGCGAAAATAAAATCCTCTGTACCTGAATTAAGCCTTGATGATCTGACGGCAGCAAAAGCTTGCTCCTTCGACAAGGCATGTTTTTCTACATTTCTATGAAAGTTTCAGTTCATTTGCTTGTCGATTAGCTGTTGGCCAATGGTCTCGGGCGCCTGCTCCCCTGCTCTGTAAAGGAAAGCTCCTTTGCCAATCATCTCGTGTTTGCTCATTATTTCTTAGGAGAGGATCCCTACCAGGTTCACCGTGTGTTCTCTTAAAACTTTTTGTCAACTAAAAAAATGATAAGATTTCATTGAACGAAAGCTTGTTTTCTAAAAAAAAAAGATTTTCGATAATTTTGCTACATCTAATTTTTTAAATTAAATAATTAAATAAAATTTCTTTCCTTGACCTGATCTATGAAGCATACATATGAATGTCACAGAAGAACAACCTAAAATATAATGTATGAAATAACGGTTACAGGATCAATAATGGGTTTTCGCCCTGATGCAAAGAACGGGGATTGTCTATTCTCTGCTCTTTACCTCAATGGTCATCTTTAATTTCGCTGGAAAATATAATATTATAATATTTCGACCACTTCAATTGAATCTGAATTCAATTGGGAAGGCTTCAATGGAAAATATTTAAGATTTTGTATTGAATTAATCATATGATCAAAATGCGTATGCCAATATAGAAAGATGATTTACAAACGCAGGCCGTTCAATTTCAGGATTTGTAGTTAAAATACGACAGCCTGGATTGCCAATAGAAATCGAGTGACATGCCGTATTGCAAAACTAAAAGTTTCAGATTGATTCTAAAACTAAAGTAAATTTTTCGGAGACCGAATTCTGTCCAAAAGTTGAATCTGGTGATCTTAGACTCAATCTTCATTGTGTTAACATTTTTTTTCTATATGATGGCACTTACGCAGGGCTCTGCAAAGTTTTTTCATACTCTCCCAGAATTCTAATACATGTTTGCATGAAACCACATTACGAATAGTAAAAAAAACTTACAAAATAAAAATGCCAATTTTCCCATTAGGAGTTCATGATAAACCAACATACTTTAAAAAAACATTACTGTTTTTTTTTGCTGAGTTGAGTGAAGAGTGCGAGGGTTGACATAATGGTGCCACTATTCCTGGTGTTACTCCTAGCGGCTTATCTCCTTCTTCTGAAATATAACATTCTCCTGCCAGGTATCTTCTTCTTGCCAAGCCTTCTCTTCGTGCCAGGTCACTATGTGCTAGGATCTCAATTTTTTGGCCAAAAGTCAAGATCAAATTTGAGTCAAATGAATATATTTTCGTGATTGAGTCACTCGAGAGTATCTGTATTCAAAGTTTTATATCAATCAGCTACCATTTGCTCTGTTGGCAAACAGCTAAAAGGCTTAAAATGGAACTTGATTCTCTATGCTTGATAATTCAAATAAAAGGATACAATTTTACGATATTTTTTGAAACGCAAACTGTTTTTTCATTTCCTGACATTCAGTTTTGATTTGTAAGTTAAAAAAATGGTGCAGAGGTTCCATTTGGTCCAGGCATGTAATTCATTAAATAACGACAATAGAATATATTATATAATTTAATTAGATTCTTGAATAATTACTACTCGCACTATTAAACAAATTTGTCATTAAGGCAATAATCAATTTCTCCCCTATTTGCAAAAATGACGATCGTTTATACTTTGGTGGTCACGTGGATGGTCATCTTTAATTCTTTAGGTGGATATAAAACTGTAAGTTATCTATAATTTTAAAAACGTTTTTAGCCTTTCTGCAAATAATAATTCGCCGACATATTCCACATTTAATCTCAATTGCTGTTCTTCTTCAAACGCTATTTGAGCTTATCCTAAATGCATACGAATTTAATGATGATGAATTTAATTAAATGATTCGAAAATCTCTAAAAACATTTGTAAATCTATCAAATAATTTGGAACATCTTGCAATCCTTTGAAGTTTCAAAAGCTGAGTGGTTATCTCTTCGCGTAATTATATCAGGTGAAATTTGCTATCGCTCAAGATTACAATATCAGAAACTATAATGATATTTCTGGAGGTATACTCTCAGATATTAATTTGGAGGGACTATGCGAATTAGCTGAACATATGGATTTATCCCAATGCGACAAAATTTCAAACAAAAATTAATCAATTTTAGTAATACATTGAAACTAGGATACAAATAATGTGCTTTGTAAATGTAAGATAGAAATAATTACTTTGATCTATATGATTTCATATTGAAGGACATTTAAATTTATTTCTACTGGAAAGTGTACTTCTTCGGCCAATCACAACCCTATCTAGATTACTGATATATTAAAGAACTGTTTCAAAATCCAACACAAAATGAGCACTGATCCATTGAAATGACTTATACACGATGGTGCGAACACCAAGAATCTTCTTAATGATTTTGTATCTGGGATGTCTTACAATTAGTTTCTGATAAAAAATAAAATTATCGCCAGAGCTGTTCAAAAAAGTTCTTATTTTTGTTTTCAGAAACTCGAAATATCAATATACCTATAATCAAATCAATCATCGTTTCTTCTTGCAGAGTTCAGTTCACAGATCGAGTGCTTACCTGATGGCCATGGCGCCGCTGTTCCTGGTATTTCTCGTAGTACAGCATCTTTTTCTTCTTTTCCTTCTTCTTCTTCTGACAGCCAACGTTCTCCTGCCGAGCCTCCTCTTCGCACCAGGTCCAGGTCTCCTCCCGTCGAATATAAATCTCGATCTGCTACGCATATTATTCTGTCAGGCGGAAATGGATGTACACTTGACCATCATGAATTTATTCGGCTTACTCCCTTGAAGAATCCAAAACGGCTTTTCGAACTTTGAAAATACACTTTTTCTGTGGATAAATCAATTCGAATATTCGCGAGAAGAAAGACCGTTGCGCCGGCTCCAACCCAACAATAAATTGTATTATCAACATTCGATGGTGATGTCTTTGCAATATTAGAAAGTTGTGATGTTTCTTTCTGGAATATATAGATATGATAATCGTACTAAATGTACAGGACAGGCAAAAATAAACATACAAAGCGGCACGGTTAGTCAACTCACCCCAGATGAAGTCACGGAAATTCCAGTAGGCTGCCGTCGTCCAACCTTATCGAATTTTAAAGCAGTGTGTGTAAACCACAATCAGCGAAAACTTTCTTTTTCTCTTGGAAGCTCAAATCCATATTCGAGGCTGAAAGTCCCTGCGGGTCGTCAATACTTCTGACAAATATTAGCTGATCCGTAAGAAATATATTTTTTCAAATATCCAATTATGGAACTTACATGCGCAATCGATAATTTAGAAATTGTTAAATTGTAAATGACTAGAGACTGCCTAATATTACTTTAAGGAATGAAAGAATTTTATACTTTTTGAATTTTCAAATTACACAAAGAGCAGTTGATGGTTTTGTTTTTAAATTTACATGATCATGACGGCCTTAACGTTCTTAAAACAAAAATGTTCAACCATTTTTTGACGTCCAATAGGAATAAATGGTCGGCATTAGAAGGAAATGAGATATCGAAATCCATTGTTATGAGATTAGTCTATGTGAATAATTATACCTCTCCGAAATCTTGAGTGACTGCATTGTTCTAACAACTGCTACTGACACTTAATAAGAAAACGTCCTAATGAATACTGATTCTGAAAAAATGAGAATTTATATATTAAATATTGCATGGCTCAATTTATCTTCTCCTTTCTGGATCCGAAATATCTTTATCGGGACTTGGGGCTAGGTAAAATAAAAATATAGAAATAAAGAACTCTTTCAATATACACGCTTTGCTTTGAAGGCGAATATGTATGCTGAAACTACATTGATGATTCAGAGAACAATCGTTTGGAAATTTCATTAGCTTTAATTAAAAAAAAAAAAATCAAATCAATAGAGAACATGCTCCTGAATGTAAATTTGTCCACAGACATTTGCCCCACTGTGCGTCACTTGCGTTAGTTTTTAACAGAAGCAACGTCAGATTCAAAAATCCAAAACCGCAAAACCCTCTTCTTCATTAAAACCCTTCTTGCCAAATTAAAATTAAATAATTTCAAGAAATTATTTCCTGTTTCTTTTTAAAAAGATAAGAAACCTTAATAATATTATCATATTTAAAATATAATTGCCAGGCAAAAAAATTCACTTCATTTTTCTCAACGATACATTGTGAAATATATCTTTCTGAATCATGCCCAAAAAATTTGTTAAAATAATTATATTGAAAAGCAAATACTTCTTCCCACGATTTTTGTTGTGTTCAAAACTTAACAGACATCTTTAAAAAGAAGTCCACCATATTTTTATATTACTTTGTTTAAAAAATTTTTGTTGAGTGTCAGATTTTTATCAAAGCGCTATTCGTAAAAACTGTCTTATTTTTCATGAAACTACCCTCTGTTTTGGTAACCTACTTTGATTCTTCGGACTGATTTATGAAATATAAATATTATTATCTCACAGATAAGAGCTACACGTCTACAATCCAAGAAATAAATAATATTGGATATATTATATAATTGACTAAAGCACTCGAATAATCACTACATTGTGACACTGGGAGCCAAATTCTTCAGCAACGTAATAATCGGTTGTTCCCCTAATTCCAAAAAATGACGATCGTTTATACTCTGGTTTTCACTTTGATGGTCATCCTTAATTATATTGGTAAATATGATACAATAATATATCCATAATTTTGAGAAAATTTTTAGACTTCTCGCCAAGAACAATTTGCCCGACGCAATCCGCACTCAATTTCGATTACTGTTCTTTTCCAAACTCCATATCGTTCGAGGTCTTTTTGACGAAGGTGCTGTTTCCTAATCTGTACTAGAAAATTCCAGGAATGAAATACTTGGGTGATTGGACGTCTTTTTCGAACAAGTTCCGAACCAACACACTTTTCGTGCAGATTCTAAACTAACACCTTCTTCAAACAAACTTCAAACCATCACTGTCTGCCAGCAGATTCGGAACGAACACATTATTTCACTCAGGTGTTGATATGAGCTTGTCCGAAATGAATACGAATTTAATCTGAATTCATTACGGCGGAATCCAGAATGTGTGTGTTACGAAAAATGGAGTTCGAGAAAAATGTCTATTGTTAAGAAATTTGTCTCAATTTTAGAATCATAAAGTACATTAAGTTACAGTGGAACCTGAATTTTTTCCTCTTCAGTTCGAATCATGCTTACAGAAAAGTTTAAATCTACGGTACCTAGGTGAAAATATCTGCTGAATATCTAGTTCAGTTCCACCAGCGCTAGCCCCCACTCATAATTTTAAGGTTTTCTTTAGCCCAATAAATTGTGACGCAAATGCGCTCATATGCGTCACCAATAAAATGGTGGCTATGACTGAGTCATCAAAGATTAAAATTAAGAGGGGGAGAGGCGACTGGCGCGATTTTTCTAATATGATAACTTTTTTTCAAATTTATCATAGCCATCCGCCATGCCTTCAAATGCGCCACCAATAAATGATGTTGCGCTAATAAATCCACAAAGATAAAATTGAGGGGGGGGGGGGGCAGTGGGACGCGGGTAATAAATCTTCAAGTGATATGAAATTAAAAATCACGGATATGGCATCATTCGTCTTCAAATGCTCACAAAGTGATGACCAACGAAGACAAAAACGTTGAATCACAGATTTTTTTTTTGGTTTGTAAAGCATTCCATGATCTTTATTTTTCCATCTTGGAAGCTTGAGAAGCTGTGTTCTTGCCTGGGGGAAGAGCCAACCTTTCCTGAACTTCTAGTAAATGACTTTCCCCGGGATTTTTCCTGTACTGTACTCGCCAAACGAAAATCAGCTGATTCTCTCAGGATATAGCAATGTGATTTTGGAGCCTTCCTAGACATTTTTGAAGTAAAAATTCCACTTTCCTGGCTGGATGCACCAATACTGAATTTTTCTGCATTGTTTGCATATTTTTTAAAAATCTTAGTCAATGAAACTTTGAGATTTGGGTCTGAAAGTTTTAATGACGGCTTTTTTAAAGGAACTTGCTCGCGTTGATGCATGCACCACACCCCGTGTTTCTGATGGTCTCCAAAAACATGATTTGGAATGCTCCGGACTGTAGCCGCAAGCAGATAAGGTTTTCCTTTACTTTGTTCCTGCGCTAGTCGAAAAAGTTACAGCAAATGTTTGGATTCCCTTTGCGTACAGCTTTGATAGTGGTACTATCATCTCCAATCACGACGGGAACATTGACAACAACTTCTGCTAAGATATCGCTGTTATTAATGAAAGAAGCACCCACATCTGCTTCCATTACTTTGGTACTGCCAATAAAATTTTTTCGGCCATCATGTTCTGATTGAAATGTTTTTGTTACACTTCTTGCATTTTCTATTACGACTTTCATCATCTAAAATTCTGCCTGTCAGAAAACCAATAATGACACCATATCCATTCAAGCTAATGTAGGTTTGAACATTTCCTTGTTCGCTCCATCACCAGTCCCCCGGCCGCGTAACACCTGACATAACTTTCAGAGTTTCGTGGCTCAAAATTTTGTATTGGCGACTCATATGAGCAAATTTGCGGCACAAATCAGCGCGCTGAAGAAAACCCTAAAATTATGAGTGGGCAGGGGCGGGGGGCTGATGTAACTGACCTTCAATATCTTCAAACAGTCAAAGTGATCCAATGATATTTGGAAATCTTTAAAATATTTTTTGAATACCTTGAAATGCTTTGAAATTTTAAAAGTTGAGTTGTTAACTTCTCGGGACATTATATCAGGTGAAATGTATTATTGCTGGAGATTTCAATACAAGGAACTATAATGATTTTTCTAAAGGTAGACCAAAGATACCTCTTCGGCCAATCAAAACCCTTTCTGGTTTTCTAAACCAGCAAAGAAATATTTGAAAGTCAAAGTCAAACTGAGCTCGCTTCCATTTGAAAAAAAAATCGATTTTTAATTTTAAAAGCTCGAAATACCAAGATACTTATGAAAAAACTTAATCCTTCTTCCTTCCTGCAGATTATAGTTCACAATTTGAGTGTTTGCCTAACGGCGCTCCTATTCCTGGTGTTCCTCGTGGAACACCATCTTCTGCTCCGTCGTCTTCTTCTTCCGAAAGACAGCATTCTCCTGCCAGGCATCTTCCTCATACCGAGCCTCCTCTTCGTGTAAGGTCCAGGTCTCCTCCTGCCAGGTCCAGGACTCCTCCTGTCGGGTATATATCTCCATCTACCACGCTTATTGTTTCGTCTGACGGAAGAGGATATGGACTTGACCACCTTGAATTTATTCGGATCACTCCCTTGAGAAATCCGTACCAGCTGTTTGGACTTCGAAGATATACTTTTCCTGCGAATAAAGAAATTCGAATACTCGAAAGACGAAGGGTCTTTGTGCCTGTGCCAAGCCAAGAACAAATTGTATTATCAACATTCGATGGGGATGTCTTTGCAATATTAGAGAGTTCTAATGCTTTTTCTGGAATATATATAGGTACTAATCGGATCAAAATAAACATGGAAAGCGGTACAGTTCGTTCACTCACCACATATGAAGTCACGGAAATTCCAGTAGGCTGCCGTCGCCCAATCTTATTGAATTTTAAAGTGAAGCTTGTAAACCACAATCATCAACAAAATTAATATAATTGAAAAAACGTAAAATTAAAATATAAAATTGTTGCTTATTTGAAATCGCGTTGAAACATCACAAGTAACTTGTAATTATTGCAATGATAATAAAAGGTCAATATTAAATATCCAGTTTTAAAGTCAACAAATCGAAATACCCTATTTCATCAAAAACCTAACGGGATGTGGAACCAATTTAGAGAAGGAAAACTATTTCTTCGAAAAATGTCAACAAAAGTATTCCCTAACTAATTTTCATTCTCACTCCGATGTTTTGTGAAACTTGATCATTTCTTGTTCTTGATATTATTATATATGATTATACAATTTCCCAGTTTTACAACGATTTTGGACAGCAATGAAAGATCCAATTTTCAAACTTAATTTTGAATATGATTCTGCCCCGCAAAATAAATTTAGCGTACGAAGGTGGTATCTGGGCTTACAATTTGAACAATGAATAATACAAACAATGAAATAGCCTCGAGATGGAATAAAACTTTCATTGACAGAAGGCATGCACACGGTAAAGGTAAAGGTCGAGTTTCAGGCGTGAGAGGTAGTGAAAGATACTGGGGCCACGAGGGGTTCTGAATAAAATACTGGTCATTTCCTTCTGGTCTCCGAAATGAACTTAGGTCAGGGATAGAGAGAAAAGAGAACCAAAAAAAAACAAACAAACGCGAATCATGATCGAGGATTTACAGAAACCTGTTAGATCTCGCGCTACGCACTCGGACTCATTTGCCTGACGCTTCAAGCTCGGTTCCTCTAGGTTTTCGCACTTTATGTGCTCGCTATTACGCGCTTCGCGGACTAATAGTTTCTTAGTAAGCTTCATCTTTGTGGCCTGGTTTTGGTCTTATTATTTTAGTTTTACATAGAAAGAGAAATAATTCACTTAAGGTTCTATCGACCTTAAGGAACACATTCTCATCAAGACGCTTGCGCTTCGCGCTCGATATTTTGTTCAAACATCATGTAAATCTCGCGCTCCTCGCTCGTTTCTGTGCATCGCATTATAGAAACTCAAAAGTTTGACCGCGCTTACGGCGCGTGATTTGGTCATCGTGCTTCGCAACGACCATATGTTGTGTTCTATGTTCTTCAGATAAAAATGATATTTGTATTTGATTTAAAATTAAGAAGGAAATTCCTTCACTTAAGCGTATATTCCCGTATCTTTCTGATGAATCATATAATTAGAAAGATTTTTTCCAACTATCTGAAAGGGGGAGAAAAAAAGTATCGAAGTCGTTCTTGGAACATATATACGATACATTTTTAAATGATTATTGAAAAATGTACACTTGCCGAAAACCGGGGGGGAGGGGGGGCCGCCCCCCCCAAAATTTTACACAAATCTAATACTTTCTCTCGATGAGACTGTAAAAAGAGGGCTCATCGGCTTTGTTTGAGGATGTCATTATTAGGAGAGCCACTTAAGTGTGTGGTGCTGCAGTTGTACGAAGAATGTCTGGTGATGCATGGCGGGATAATGAAATTTAAGCAGCCCGACAAGAAGAGAAAGGAGCGTACAACAGAACATTGAACATAACAGGTTTCAGCGTTGAGGAGAAAAATAGACATGAAAATGAAAAAAAAAACTGTTTCAAAAAACGATGAAAGGAAATGAAAGTACAGAGTTTGTCAGCATGAGAAATGGAAAAGGTGAAATTTTATATGAACCAGACGGGATACTAGATGTTATACGAGATTCTTCCGGAGAATTATTGGGAGATGAAGCTATAGGACACCATAACTGCGATGTAGAACCCAATGCGTTAGGAAACCCAATTGAGAGAGTCTGTGTCACTGAGGTTAGGGATATAACTAGGAACTTATAAAATGGTAAGGTTCTATATTCATTCCGGCTGTACTGTAAGGTAGCGAGACGTGGACATATCAAGAAGAGAATGAGAGTAAAATTAGCGCGATTAACATGGAATTCCTGCAAAGGATATGCGGCAGAAACCTGATAGACAAAGTGATGAGATAATCCTTAAAGAATGTGGTGGGAAGTGATACTAGTTAAATTGAATATGTTTGAAAAAATACTTATTTTCATAATTCTAATATTTTTGTGGATGTAACAATTCAATGTAATGTGTACAATGCAACGATCCTTCTCAGCTAGAAAAACAACGAGAAAAAATGTTTGTTGAGCGAAATTGAACCTGGTTAGAATGAACCTGTCTAGCATCATCAAAGGCATCCGCCTCAAATATCCGATTACCAAAAAACTTTGAAAAAAGCTTTAAAACCCAAGAAAAGAAGAAATAATTCAACTTTTGTTGATGTAAAATTGACAAAACATATGTACAAATTTTTAAGAAATCTCTCACGAAACCAAAACGAAGATATCCTCTTCACTCACAAACAGGTTAAGAATGCAAAAAATCATTTCTTCTCCTCCAAGTACTGTAATAAATATTATTGTAACTTGAAAATCTTAAGCAGGATTTGTGATAGTGTTTAAAAAGCGATCCTTACTAGAAAACCAGATTAAGGTGGCAACATGAGAACATCAACCTACAATGCGTTGCCCGACTCTGCAATAGTGTACGATATAATTTTTAACGCTGAAAAGTTATAATTTGAGACCACAAATTTAATATTAAATACACTGAAAGGTTGGCAAGTATTGGGACAAGTGATTGATATATTGAAACTAATGCGTGATTATTTTTTGTTCCAACTAATTTAATAATAATTGTACCCGGAAACAAATCATAGTTTGAGCATCACATGGAAGATTTCCGGTTAGTAAGAAATACTAAAAAATCTAATAACATTTAAAAAAAAATGTATATATAGAATAAATATCTGAAAAGTGACATGTACAATTTTTATTCTACTTCGGACAAAAATATTCTTTTCAAATTCCTTGAAATCAGGCGATTCTCTCCTGTGGGACATTCCTCGATTTCTTCTGCGGTCGAATCTTCAATCGCACCACTTTCCATGTTTATTTTAACGCGTTTGCTAATCGTACAGCTTCTCGCATATATTGCACGTAGAAGTGCATCATTTTTCATGAATATTGCACAGATGTCACCATTGGACGTGGATAATACAGTTTGTTCTTCGGTTGGTGTGAGCCTAATGGTATTATTTTTTTCTTTCAGCAGAATTGGTATATCGGGAGAAAAAGTGTACTTTCGAATTTCGAATCGCCGCTTCGGATTCTTGTTGGGAATCAGCCTCGATTTCGATGCGAGGAACGAGTTCACGCACGTTCCCCCTATTCCCTACAGCATCTTTGATGGCCGCGGACAGCTTTGATCTGCTATCCGCAGCCGGCCCTACCCCCACCAGAACCTCTTCCCTTCGGCTCTGCCTGACATCCCTCATTTTTGCACCAAGGTGTCCGGCTTCACCTTTTGTTTGAGGTTCCTGAGGACTTCCGCATAGCTCGAACCTTCGGCTGGTTTTATCAGGACCGCCTCGAGTCGGGCTCTCTTCTGCTTCCCCTTCTTCATGGGTGCAGGTGTAGAAGTGATCCCCTCCACATCCTCGCCCTTCAGAGTCGAAGACGCTATAATAGTATTGCGGTTCCTCGGCTTCTTCGCCCTCTGCCTGACAACGTTTGCCTCAACGGGACTCATTGAAGGCTCCCTTTTGCGCTACTCAAGTTGGGTAGAAAGAGCCTCCACGGTTTCTTCATTTTGAGTCCCGTTCTGGCTCTAGTCTTCTCTCAACTTTTTTCCCTTCTGTAGGTGCTTTTTACCTGCCTCCTTTCCGACGAACCTTATCGCGTCTTGATAATATGCATCAATGAGCATCATGGTCAATTCCAACTGCGTCATTACAATCTGCGCCTTTCCTAGTCCATCCCTAATGGGCATGAACATATTGCGTTTGCAGTTGCAGAATTTCTGCATCTCCCCCAGCACATCTTTGAGGTCAACAATGAGTCTTCGATCCCGCTCCACCCTCGAGTGCGCGTCCATTATATCAAGTTTGGCATGTGTCTTTTGACTCATGTCAAACTTCTCCACAATGTCCAGTTCACCCTCCAACTCCTCACATATACGTCGATTTAGATTTTGTTTCTTCTCCATTAGAATACCCACGAGTAGCTAGGGAAGTAAAATTCCACCCCCGCAGATCCTCGCATACGAGGGTCAGGTCTGTGTACTCTAGAAGGCGACCTGGTATCCTAGAGATACCGTTTGGAACACCACACCCCTGGTGCCATGCAGTCTTCGGTACGGTGGATTAACGCCTTGACTTGAAGGTTTTTCCTTTGGGACCATCCCTGGACCCCTTCCCGCGACTGCTTATTGAGTAGTGTGACCGTATTCAGCAGAAACCCTCGGTACAGGGTCGCAGCAGGAAGCGGTCGTGGTTTTTTCTCAGTGTGTCCTTCACCCAGTCTGTTTGGTCCGCGGGGCCTAGTTTATTTCAGCCCTACCCTCTGTTTCCAGCGAGCATTCTCCTATACGCCACCCGGGGACGCGCCACGTATGGGTTACAGACTCTCACTGTGGAAACCTAAAGAGATTAAACAATTTGAGCGCATCATATGGATGGCAAGTTGGTATAGAAAATTTATCCCACACTTCGCCGAAATAATAGAACCAATGAATAGATTACTGAAAAAGATAAAATATGGGATTGGGAATTAGAACAAGATGCGGCTTCCGAGAAAATTGAAGACCTTTCAACGTCAGTACTTATATTAATCTGCCCAGACTTGACACAACCCTTCCAATTTGAAACCGACGCAAACAATACTGTCTCATCTGGGCCGAATCTCGTTACTCAGCATCTGGAAAGGAATTCTTAGCAGTAGTTTGGGCCATACGAATATTCAGGTCATATTTATAAGTTTATAGCTTTAAAGTAATCACGGACCACTTGGCTTTGGAGTGGATCCGTAACCCAATACCCCACTAGTCGATTAGTCAGATGGGCATTAGAACTACTTATACATGACTACGAAGTCATATATTAAAACGGAAGCTCAAATTTTTTCCCTGATTCTCTGTCGCGATCAGGAGAATCATAAAAGGTAATCGCGTTCGTATTAGCTTGTAGTATTGAAAGCCAAAAGCTCTATTACCAGACTCTACCCTATGGAAACTCGTCGTGCCCAAAAAATTACGTATGCAGGTTTTAAAAAATAATCACGATGACACACAAGGAGGACATTCAGGTCCCGAAAAAACGCACGAGAAAATTTCTGAGTACTACTTCTATCCAGGAATATACTCGGAAATAATCAAATCCGCGAACAATTGCAAAATCTGTCAGAGAATCAAACCGAACAACCAAGTGACATTAGGTTTGATGGAAAAAAGAATTGTCGAAGAACCATGGGCCATGATTGATGCAGATATCATTACCGATTTCTCAAAAGAGAAAGAATCAATGTATTTTAGTCTTTGTAGATTTATTCACAAAGTGGGTGGTAATAATATCTATCACAAAAGCTAACGGAATAACAATAGAGTCAGGATTTTATAAGCGTATCATTTTGCGTTGGGGAACAGCTAGAATTCTTCACACGGATAAGGGTACCGAATTCGTAAATAAAACTGCGAAGGAATTGACAAAAGAAATCGAAATAAGACACACGAAAACGCCGAAATATCGCCCTGAGGCAAATCCAAAAGAAAGCTGTAATAAAGCAATTAAACAATTTATCAAAACTTACTTAGATAATGACCAGATCACTTCACCGGGGACGAACATACAGACAACTTACAGTTTGCGATAAATAATAGAAAATACTCGTCAAAATAATTTACCCCAGTGTTCTCAAATTTAAGTCGTGAATGGAAATCACCCAAGTCCCTTAGGAAAAATTTAGAAAACGATAACGAAATAGATTTCCGAAGCGTCGATAAATTAACTGGTAGACTAAGAAAGTTACAAATAATAAAAGAAGAGATTCAGAAAAATGTGGATGAAACAAACGAAAGACATGCTAACAGTTACAATGTAAAAAGAAGACCAGTAGAATTCAAAATAGGAGATAATGTATTAAAAATTGTAACCAAACTATCAAGAAAAGCGGATAAAGAGGAAGGTGAGTTAGAGGACCAATATGAAGGACCTTTTATTATTCAGAAAAAGGTTTCTCCGACAATATACGAATCAAAAAATCTTAAAGAAAAAGACATTGTAGAATGGAATAATAACGATTTGAAATACGAAATCTTAAAGATGGACACAACCATACAGGCAAACTAAAGGAAATTAGAAAAATTAAATTATGGCAAATGGCAAGGGATCAATAGCATGAAGATTTTAAACTGACTCATAAGTCAAAACGCAAAAACTAAATAAATTGACCGTCAATAATTGATTTAGTAAAATGAGTAGCGCTGGAATTGACATCTTATTTGAAAATCAAATTACAAGATAAAAGTAAAAATCCAAGTAAATTGAATCGTACACTCGGTTTATAAAAACGGGATACCTTATCAGAGACTGTGGAGAAATTAAAATCATCGGAGTGCGTAAGGCTGATGACCTTCCGATAGTTTCTCAATATTCATAAGTCTTAAGAATCAATGCAACCATAGTTGCAGAATATAAGCTCATCGACTTAAAATGAGTGAGCGGAGCTGAAATTGAATGGCTATCAAAATTTTGGAAGTAGTACCGCGAGGGAACATCAATTAGAAGCGAGAGAATGCAATTCAGCAAGATAAAACAGACTGCTCGCCCGCTACGAACGGGAGGCGGGGCAGGAAGAGAAGATCTGTCTGCAGAATGAGGTCTGGCAAAAGGAAGATACTTTTCCGGAGAATTCTGTCTGCCAGGAGAATAAGAAGTTCCGAGAAGAGGAACTCCAGGAATAGGTTCACCATTGGGTAAACACTCGAACTGTAGACTCAACTCTGCAACAAGAAACAGAGGATTTTAATTTTTGCTTCTGGCATACTTTTCTCTTCCGGAGAGAGAATTACCATATCTCTTCTTTAGGCATCATGGAAATCATTTGTTCTTATTTCGAATTCCAAAGAATTCAAGCGCAAGTTCGGTCCCATTGGCCTTTCAAGGTAACATGGTAGTGGAGAAGGAATGAAGATCTAGAGATGAAACATCAACTCCACCTCTCACAAAGATCATCCTCTCATTTTTTATTCCAGCATATTTTGCTGGAGATGAATTTTGAAAATTGTTAGAATTAACCTAGACTTCTTCAGAATTCTTTGGAATTCCGCTAAAAAAGAAATTATGTTGACGATAAAATATGCCGCATGAGAAAATTAAAATCTGACATATTTTGTGGGAAGGCATCACTCACCCTCAAATTTTGTCTTGAAGTATGACAACCGTATGTTGGTCACTCAATTTACATGTGTTTGGTTTTCGGCTCGTCTCCAATAGAGGGCGCCACTTGAGGGCCGTCGAGGTCCCTCTCGTCGACTGTTGCGCGTCTACTCCCGCAGTTACTCTTCCCACGTCGCCCCGAACGGACGTATGTCGGCGCGTATGTGGCTACGCGGTAGCCACATAGTGTAGTTACTCAGTGTAGTCTCTCGTCGCGCTTCAGCAAGATAGGACGTACGGTCGAAAGTGTGTTCAGTGTAACTCAGTGTAACTAATTGTAACTCAGCCAATAAATAACTTCAGTTCAGCAGCTAACCGACCAGTGTTGAGTGATCTCCCGAAACCCCCTTCCTGTCTGCACCTAACTAAAACATTGGTCCTTCGAGCCAGATGCAGCTACGGCAGGGAGGTGTTCGTGGCGTCGGGGGAGGCAGAGACCAGGAGTCATCGGGTGTCGTCAGCAAGAGTCGAGCCCGCAGCTTTCCGACTACAAGCCCGACGCGCTGCCGCCTGAGCAGCTCGGCTAACCGACAGTGGAAGCGAAGACCAGGATCCATCAAGCGTAAGTCGACGGCAGTCGTCGTTATGTAAGTGCATCTTCATTACGAACAATGGACGTGAGGGCGAGGGGCAGGAGAGGCGGTCGAATCTGTTTTACGCACAGATCTCGGCCTCCCTCCCGAACAATCTCCCACTCACGGTCGAGAGCATTCCTCATGTCGCATATCGCACATCGCATATCGCACATAGCATATCGCACATCACATATCATATTCGGACTTATATATTACTTTATTAATAATTCGCCATTTCTATACTTCTACGCACGCAAAACGCGTTGCAGATACTTCACTACCTCCTCTTCCCTCTTATTCCTCCCTTATTGATTTTATTGTTTTAGTAGTCTTAGTATTATTACTGTTACAATTGGCATTGTATATGGCGTTTTATGAACATGGATGCATCTATTCCATTCTCGCCCCCTTCCTTATCTGCCATCTTACTTATTATTTCATTAAGAGCTGCTGTGTTTCTTTGTTCAAATCATTCATTTCATAACCTGTTAAATTCGAGTTCACAGAATTACTGTTACGCATTGATTAGATAATTTCTTGAGCACTTTCTGTGCGGTATCCCGTGAATTTTCGACAATCTCTTGCTCAATATTCTGTTCAGCATCTACAAATGTCACCTGATCTATAATGTTTTAGACTGTCCTTTCACAAACTCTTAAACTATTTTCCACATTCCTCTCTGGTTAATTTTGTGTTCAGTTGATCTATATCTTTGATTCCCGTTGGTTTTCTTATTAATGCGACTTCATGATTTCTGCAGCTTTTATAATTCACCCAATCTTCTACACTTTTCCTCTGCTTGAACTCTCACTCCCTCGATCACACGCGGTCGAGAATTCTCCTATGCATACCTATATCTCCTTCCTTCTTAAAGAAATTATAACTCTACTATTTAGATATTTACCAAGGGATATGTGTATATTGTAGGGGCATGTGTGCATATATAGACGTCATATAGGTCGTATATTGCTATCTCACTATATACTTTCATTTCATGGATGGCTTTATGTGGATGTTCATTTCTATGCTTGACATATCATGTATCTATTCATATTCATAATTGAATCTTTTTTCTTTGGTTTGGTTTCGGTCGAAAATTCGCCCATGCATGCCTCTATCTCTTTCTTTCTTAAAGAAATTATAGTGCTACTATCGAGACATTTATTGTGGGATATGTGCGTTCTATATACATTACAAGTGTCATGGAGGTATATGCATATTGTAGATTGTTGTATTATTACACATTTTATTCTTTATGGACAAGTTTATGTAGATGTATAATTTCGATTTGGTATACCATATTTCGGGTCTCATTCATAGTCATATATTATTTCTGTGTCGGTCATTCACCATTTTTATTATTATAATAAAATTAGAAACAGTGTAACGCGCAATTGCTGATCAATCTCGCTAGCAATAACTTCAAACGAAGAGCTTCAAAAATCATTTTGCCTCACAGTTCACACAGAAATACACAAACTGACTGATAATTCCATAGTAAGATTGACACTCTTCACTGCAATCACGTTCAATAAGCAAAGCTCTTCACAAGGCCACATTAGTATCCAAGATCATTCATTTCAGGCGTCAATCACACAACTAAAACTTTTCGTCACACAGTTCGTAATCATTTCTCTCCACACATCCCTTTTCTGGCATACAACTTCCGCCTCTTCGAAATCCATACATCCTCTCAGGCATGCTCTTGTGTTTCTATGGCTTTTGATATCTTGTCGACGTAGAGTCTCATTTACTTATTTCCACCATTTTCTCTGCGATCTGCCTCTGGATACGCTGCCATTCACTTTCCTTGGATACACATGTTTCGTTAGTCGTTCTCGCTTCATTCTCTCAACATGACCAAACCATCACAACAAGGTTCTTGTCACTTGTCAAACAGCATCTTCTCCCTACCACATTGTTTGAAAATCCTCTCATTACTGCCTTTGTTGATTAGCTCCTTATGTTCACCATTTTATCTACTTCTACGCATGCACATACTTCACCGCCTCTTGCCTTTGTTAATTGATTATAGCGCATTGGCGGGCGGCATTTGACCCACTGTCTCTGCTTCATCAAATGTCGAGCTGAGTGACGTTTAGTGACGATGTGCCGCAACTATCCTGGACAATCCGCAGCTGATTGGACACCTGGGCACCGGCGTTCAAGGAGAATCGTATGGGACTCATCCATCAGCCTCCAGATGCGGACTACGAGGGAGCAACTCCTACGCAGACATCGAGAGTGCTTCCGTCAGTGCACGCACTCAAATCTACGAGCATCGACGCAGGCTCAGCAGCAATCAGCCCAACAATAATAGCAGTAGGCCAATGGACAACACAACGTCGTGTCCACACAGGGTGGAACAACAACTACAACGATGGCTGCTCATCCACAGGCAGTGCAAGTCATTCAGCAATCCTCAGCCGTCAGGCATACCACATATCTGTTTATTGACAACATCGGAGAGCCAATGGGCACTGACACAGCGCTTTCCTTCTCGAAGAGCTTGGACGACAATTGGACGTTTTTGCAACTGGGCCTTCGGTTGATAGTATCATGCAGATGAAGAGTCCCCTGCAGAATCAGATGCAGGAGCTGCAGAGCAGATGAATCAACAGACTAATCGGCCACATCGATAGTCTAAACCGACAAATCAACAGTCTAACCAGATCAACCAACAGGTGAATTAGCAGGTCAACCAAAAGGACAGCAGCAGCAGTCGCAGAATTTCACTCTTCGGAATCAACATCAAATTCAGCAGTAGACACTGAAGGCGTCGCCTCAGCAGAGTTACTCTTCGATCACTCAGATTCAGCTGACGACTCAGCAACAGCCTCTCGCTTCACAACAAGAACAACTGATGACTGGTCCACCGATGACTCAGCAGAAATCGCAGCAAATTAGTCCTCAGGGGCACTTGTCGCGACACTTGTCTCTTCAGCAATAATTGCCTGCTCAACAGTTCCAAGGAAGGCAACAAATGGCAAGGACTGAATCTCGCCGACCCACGGTTCCGCCATTTTTGAGCTGTCAATATCCCACCATGGAGCCGACGTTTGCCCTTTGTTCCTGCAGACCAAGCTGCGCGCGAACGCTCACCCAACTTACTACATGCCACATCATGGAGCATGGCAACGGGGAGATCATCATCGCCACCTGAGAGTAATCTTCAATGCATCTAGATCTACGTCTACTGGCTACAGTCTCAATGACACACTTCATGCTGGGCCCAAATTGAAAATCAAGTCAAGCCACGGACTAACTCGATGGAGACGCCACAGGCGTGATTGCGGCGCTGAATCCTGCCTTATGCATCGGCAGATTGCGGTGAACAAACATCGATCGGCAACGCATTGTATTGAGTGCCCGTGAGAATAACCCAGTCGTACACTACCGACAGTCGGCTCTTACTCCTGCCCCAATTCTCTTCAAAGATTGCTTTGTGTACAACCTATCGACGGAATGCAATAGCCTTCGAGAAGCGAGGCAGCTACAGGATCAGCTTATCGGCGGATTTCCTCTCCACAAATGGATCGTCAATTGACTGGAGCTACTAGCCGATTTGGCAGAAGAAGACCGTCTTCGCCCGACCTGCCTGCAACTTTGCAGTGATGGCACCACCAACGAGCACGGCGTTTGCTGAAATCCGCGGAGTGATTGGGTCCATCTGACTCCCCCGAAATTGACTCGCATAGTCCGACCAAGCGCACCATTTTCGACACCCTTGTGAAATTGTTTGATCCCTGCGGTTGGATCGCGCCCGTCACTCTAATGCGAAACTAAATCATAAGAATACTACTACGAGACACAAGGTTAAAGATTGTAATTGACATTGATCGACTTGCAACTTTCTCGAAGGTTTTTGTGGGTTTCCTTTGAGTTTAGCACAGCATAAGCCGGGGTTGCTAAGCGGCATGGGGCCCACGCACCAGTAGGTGCCTCTCATGACCGACAAGTCAGAATAAATGAGCGCATGTTGTTGAACGCGAAGCGACGTCATCAGCGACTTCAGTCGAATCAGAGCGTGGAAATTCGGCCTTACGGCGGGCGGCTTGCAGATAATCGTTCAAGGAACAAGGCGGGCGGTATGTTTGGTTTTCGGCTCGTCTCCAATAGAGGGCGCCACTTGGGGGCCGTCGAGGTCCCTCTCGTCGACTGTTGCGCGTCTACTCCCGCAGTTACTCTTCCCACGTCGCCCCGAACGGACGTATGTCGGCGCGTATGTGGCTACGCGGTAGCCACATAGTGCAGTTACTCAGTGTAGTCTCTCGTCGCGCTTCAACAAGATAGGACGTACGGTCGAAAGTGTGTTCAGTGTAACTCAGTGTAACGAATTGTAACTCAGCCAATAAATAACCTCAGTTCAGCAGTTAACCGACCAGTGTTGAGTGATCTCCCGAAACCCCCTTCCTGTCTGCACCTAACTAAAACAACATGATACACATTGTGTAGTCCGGATTTGAAAGTGTTAGCCCAAAATCAAAAAGTGGGTAGTGCAAAATGTTTATTACATTCTCATCCTAGTCATGTAGAGGTGGCAAGACGCTGGTGTGACTTGCCACAAATGTGACTTGCCGCAATGTGACTTGCCACAAAGTGACATAATAATTAGGTTTATAATAATAAGGTTTCATTATTCAGTAATATATGATCGATTCCTTCGACGAAAAGTTTGATTTATTAAATCATAAATGCCTGACATGATGATTGTTGGTAACATTTTTTTTAACCACACAATATTCACTAATCGCTGTTACTTTTACAACACCATTTTCATTCACTCATTTGCTTATAACAAATCCAATGAATATTTGAAAATTTGCATTGTTATTGAAAATATTGGCTTGAATAGTTGTTGATGTTTTCCAGGTATTCTTGAATGACTACAAGCATTTACTCCAACACTGTACACATCCAAAGTAATTTAAAAAAAATTTTTGTTGTTAAATAAAAAAATAATTAAATATTTTCTTCCAAAATCGGCCAGTACGTTTTTTTTGTCCCAATAAGCGCCGTTGCGTAAAAAAAATATCTGGACGGTTATAGAAGGTAGCCCCTAAATTACCACTTACTAATAGCATTTTGATCCTGCTTTGGATAAGAAAAAATATGATACATTAGTTTTACATTTTTTTACAAATTAAAATTATCTTAAAAAAATTAAAATTAAAATTATATTAGTTTAGGCTAGTTCACTTCTACGCCACAACGAGAAGGTGAAACTTACGTCAAAGTCCAGTTGTTATGTTTCCTGAATAGGAATCAGAAATACTTTTTTGAAATTCTTTGTAATTGTGTGTTCCCTGCCTATGGGAGATTCCTCGATTTCCTCTAGGGTCATATCTTCAAGCGCGCCGCTGTCCATGTTTATTTTTACTCGTTTGTAAGTCGGGAATTGAGCATGTTGGAATCTTCTGGCATATATTGCACGAAGATTTGCATTATTTTTTGTGAATATTGCCAAGACGTCGCCGTTCGACTTTGACAATACAGTTTGTTCGTCGCTAAACATGGGTCCATAGACGTTACATTGTTTTTTCACATAAATGAAATTATCGCGAGGAAACGTGTATCTTCGAATTTCGAATCGCTGGTTCGGATTCGAGTTGGGAATGAGCCGAAGAAATTTAATTTGTTCAAGTCCACATCCATATATGCGTAAAGGAGATTGCCTGGCACGAGGAGACCTGGACCTCTCACGAAGGGGCGGCTCGGCAGGAGGAGAAGACCTGACCGCACAATGAGGTCTGTTGGAATGAGGAGACATTTCAGGAGATTTACTTCTGTCAGGAAAATCAGAAGTTCTGGAACGAGGAATGCCAGGAATAGGTTCTCCATTCGGTAAGCATTCAAACTGTGAACTCAAGTCTGCAACAAGAAGCAGAGGATTCAATTTTCCTCATTTATTCTTTTCCGGCATATTTAATTGAATAATAATAATTAAATTTCGCAGCCTAAAGTTTTATTGCTAGATAATACACATTTTTTTGCTTTAGCCGGAAATTCTCTAATTCTAAACGACAATTGGGAGACAGAGTTTTGACATGTGAAAAATATTGTGAGTCCATGAGCCTGAGACCAACCTCAAAAACCGAACCACGAGGCTGACCTCACCCAATTTCACATCACGCAATCTTGATAACACTGTTCTGTAAAAATTACTTTTTTGCTTGACTTGAAATTGGTAACCTATATCCATCTTTAGCCCTGCTGGTGCCATTCCGAGGTGAAGAATGGAACCAGCCTGCATCAAAATTGCAAAGGTTTTTCTAGCTTCGGTGAAGCTAAGTCATGTCAAAGAATAATGAGGGAAAGAGGTGGAGCTGAAATTGGGAACCTATGTCGATACTTGCACTACATGCAACAGCAAGGTAAATATAAATATTATAACCTGAGGTTACATTAGGACCTTAAATTATCCCATTCCTGGGCTGGGCCCAAAGGATTGAGTCCCGATAAATGTCGATAGTGGCCGACGAGTCCCGAAAACCTGATAAGCAGGACATCGAACACTGATTGCCAGTTTGCTCTCTAATCGCGTAACGCGAGGTACCCCATCCCCAAACCGTTCGATACCCGAGTGTCTGTCCCAGAAGTGAAGGTGCCATCCTGATGTTCGAGGACGCCGACGCTGAGATCCAAGACGCCGACGCTCTCCTATCTCAAGCTAATTGCCAATCCTGGGCTGGTGCCCCAATCCTGTAAGTTAGTGAATAAACTGCATTTCCGGTTAATATCTGGTATTATAACTGACTAAACCTTATCTCAGCTTTCCCCTGTTTCCCATTTCCAAATATTGTAACCAATTTCCGGGCAGTTGGCTACAATATCGGTTTCCAATTTCGACTCTAGCTATTCTCCTGCTCATTATTTGACATGCATCAGCGTTGCTGGAGCGAGAAAAGGTTTGACTTTTTGACCCAGGCTTGTCCCATTCTTCACCTTAGAATAGCACCAGCAGGGTTGAGGATAGATAAAGGCTTGCAATTCGAATTTCAAATTTTCCCCTTCTCATGGTTTGATTTAGATTAGCATTACCGAAGCTAGAAGAAGATTTTCATTTTTCATCTAGGCTTGTCCCATTCTTCCCCTCAGAATGGCACCAGCAGGGTCGAAGATGGATACAGGTTTTCGATTTGAATTTCAACTTTTTTCTTTTTCATTGATTGAATTTAATTAGCGTTACCGAAGCTAGACAAAGCTTCGAAATTTTGATCCAGGCTTGTCCCGTTCTGTCCCTAAGAACGGCACCAGCAAGGTACATATAAACATGAGTTTCCAATTTCGACTCTAGCTTTTCTATTCCTTTTTAGAGCATTACGCTGAATTTTTTTTTGCATTTTTCTTGTCAGAGGAAGTGGGGCAACATACGAAAGGTTTATAATACGAAAATTGAAACACTTTAGACCACAAATGAAACAAATTCTGTATAAATGGGTACACTTTTTGGCTTCCATTTTTTTAAATACATACACATTCTGGATACACTCTGAATGCATTCAGATTACATTCGTATCCATATCGGACAAGCTGAAATAAAGTTTGGAAAAAATAGCAATTGGGACAGAATGCACAATAAATCACACACATTCTGATTTGCATATTGCTTACAAATGTACTTAAAATTATGGATAAAGTATACTATTATATTCACCAATATAATTGTGGATAACAGCTAATGATAAGACAAGAGTAGAAACAATCTTCATATTTTTTAATTAGAAGAAAAACTTATTACTTCATCAAAGAAGAATATTATTAACAATGCAACTGATGAACATTCTGGATCTTGATAAGATTTTATAGTCTACCATATAGTCCTCATAGTAGATTATGCGTATCAAGCTTGTTCTTCTTAGATCTTTAGATTTGATAAGTCAGTTTCAAGGAGAAAATCTACCTTCTAAATTCGTTTTAACTGATATCAAAATTTATATAATCGTCAGGTTAATGTCATAATTATAATTCTTTTCTGGAATTCACTTTTTCAGTGGTCAAAATTAAATATTTGTAAATAAAATTCCCTGATTCGAGTGAAAATTATAATTATAAATTCCCTGCTCCAAAACATTCAAACTATATTAATAGAACTCAATCAGAAAATCCAACTATTTTCGGTTGAATGTTAATTCTTTTTCTTTGAAAATTACCTTTTTGGGTTGAATTTTTTTCTTTCTTTACTTGAAAATCTTTCTTGACTGACAATTGAACTCTTCTACATAAAATTCGTACCTTCTCGTTGATTTAAAATTAAAATATTTTTTGTCGGAAGAATCAAGTATTACATTTATTGTGAACAATTCATCTTCCTTGGTTGAAAATTCAAGTAATTGGTTGAAAGTTGTCCTACTTGGTGGAATTTTAATGTTTGTTCCACAGAAGATTCATCATTTTTGTTGAAAATTCATCTCTTTGGTTTTTTCAGGGAGAATTAACCTTTTTGGTCGAAAATTAATATTTTTAGATTGAAGATGCTAGAACTTGGTTGGAAGTTGATTTTTTGGACTGGTACCCATTGAGATTTTTTGATCAGGAGGCTTTGAGCTATGTTACATTGCAATTTCAGCCAATTTGTCAGGGGTCGGATTTTAATGTGAAGTGTGCGGGGTACTCTGAGTTTAGAAAATTGAATGCAAAAGATTTGCCGCTGGTGAACTCCAGCAAGCGAGCGAGAATACCGACTTGAAACCGTTGAAGACGCAACTTAGAAGTGGAACAAGCGAGGATCTGGTTCATCAGATTTTTAAATGACCTTACACTGACCTTTAGGGATCAAACGAACAACGGATTCGGATTCAGCAACCCCAAAAAGGTTGTTGAAGTTTATTGCACGGATTTTCTTGTATTTGACCTTGAAATGACCTTGAACCTAACGCGGTGCGGGTAAATGGACCTCGGATTTCTATTCAGCGACCACAAAAACATATTTAAGGTTTTTGAAGTTTATTACACGGCTTTTCTTGTATTTGACCTTGAACCTTTAACCGGTCGAGGTAAATGGACCTCGGATTTCTATTCAGCCACCCCAAAAATATATTTAAGGTTTTTGAAGTTTATTGCACGGCTTTTCTTGTATTTGACCTTGAACCTAACGCGCTGAAGGTAAATGGACCTTGGATTTCGATTCAGCGACCCCAAAAACATATGTAAAAGGTTTTTGAAGTTTATTGCATTCCCAAAACTGCACATTCGTTAAGAAATTTATGTAAAGCAAATGTTAATTCCTGACAATTTTAAGTCCAGGATGAATTGTAGCATTGCAGAATAACTTTTATAGTTGATAATATAATTTCCGGAAAATAATAATCAACATTATTTTTTGGTCGGAAAAATGAGAACTGTCATAAAAAAGTGACTTTTGAAATTAACTTAATATACATTTGTAAGAATGGAAACCGATTCGACAGAGCAGAGTCCACTTGCTGGAGATTCATCCAAGAAAAAATCAGCACAAAAGTATTTGTTTCCTAATTTAAAGAGCCTAGCACATTGCATAAATCATTTTAAAACAGGTCACTTTATTAATGAAGATTGAATTCTTTAATCAATAACGTTGGATCAGTTCCTTCCAAATGATGTCATTCCGGAAAAATTGTTGCTGAATTATTTAAAGAGTTTTTGAAAGAGTACGGATTCAAGAAGGAAGAACAGGGAATAACCTTAGATAATACGGCTTTCAGTACTAAATTTGTGGCCAAATTACAATTACTCATGGAATCTACAGACCAAGATTTATTTTCAAAAGACATCCACTTCAGATGTGTTTCTCTCATCTTAAATCTATGTGTGCAGGATTACTACTTCAACTAAAACTCGGGAATGATGTAGATCTCAAAGATTCTGATGAAATCGACGATGACGAATGCGAAGGTGAAGTAGAAGGTAAACTAAAACTAGAAATATCTGCCGAAGAGAAGAGTAATACTATACCTTTAAATAAATTGAGAACTTTGTTTTTAAAATTAAAATACTCAGAAAAGCTGCGTCTGAAATTGGAATGTTGTTGCGGTACTGTAGCTTTAACAATGTTTTCTCCAAGTATTGACGTATCCACTCAGTGGAACTCATTACTCGGCATGATTGTTAAGGCTATCAAGCTGGAAAAAGCTTTAATTTTGCTATTCGATAGAGACTTAGATCTTCGTCCTTTCCGATTAGCTGAATCTGACTGGTTTCTTCTCAAAACTGTCACGAAATACCTAAAAATTGTACTGACATCAGTGTTCAGAGGGCCCTTCAATCTGCCTATGAGAAGCTAATGAAGCACTATAGCAGGACATATTGAGTCTATTGTGCAGTGTTAATACTTGATCCCAGACATAAAAAAGAAACGTTCTATTTGACATCTTGGGGTGAGGGAATGGCCAAGTGGTCAATTGCCAAGTTCGAAGACATTTGAAAGACCAGATACTACGAGGAAGAAGGAACAAGACAATCTCAAACTTGCGCAGAAGATTGCATTGCAAGTGACGATGATGACATTGATCCAACTTCTCTTTTTGAAACTAATGATGCAAAATCAGGAAACTTTTCTGGCAGTAATGGTTACCGAGGAGACTGGCGGAAGGAAATTGACCACAATCTCGGTCTGAAACGAGCAGATGAAAGTACGGATATTCTTAAATGGTGGAAAGAGCACGACCACAAATTTCCCAATTTGGCTCGGGTGGCGAGAAATTTTTTGAGCATCCATGCGACCTCTGTTCTTGTTGAACGATTTTTTGAACGTGCTTCTCTTGCAATAAGAAAACACAGAAACTCACTTGGAAAACAAACAAATTTTGTTGTAAAAATAGCTGATGAAAAACAGATCATACATAAAAAATTATGGAAAAAAATGTAGCCACATATACTACGACAAAGATAAGAAAATCCTTGGGCAGAAGTCGACCTTTGTTCAACCAACGTTATCTCTGGCAAATTTTTTCTCTAAATTTAGAATCATTACATGTTAAGCAAAGTAATATCGCAAAAATTTTACAATTGATGAAAATTCATACATTTAAAATTCAAAATTTCCAACTCTGTTAATTGTAAATTTATGTTTTTCAAAGAGGAAACATTTTTCATTCACGATATCAGAAATATAGTTATTATAAGTATAACAATATTTTAATGTGAAAAGTTTCAAGAAATAAATATTTCTTCTTATATTCGGTAGGTTTCAAAAACATTGAAATCACCAGTTTCTTAGGAATTCGTTATCAACTATGGATCAACGAATTAAAAGGCGTTTATTAATCAGGTTTATGAGCAGGTGTGTAGATAATTCTTTTTTTCCATTCCGAGGCATTGCGACATAAGAGGTTACTTTTAACAATAATTATAATATAATATATAATAATTTGATTCCGGATAATTCTGGATAATTTCGGATCTTAGAATGAAAATCTTCCCCCTTCTAGTAAATTTATCTGAAAAATAGCCACTAAAGTCACTATATATAGTAAGTATCAGATAATTTTGTAATTAATATTTTTAACAAACATTACACATAAATTCAGGTAGATTAGGTTTTTTCCCAATTCAGAGTGGGTAAAAAAGATTTAGCTCGAGCCATGCAAAAATCGCACACCTTTGTACAGGGTGCGGCACAGAAACTTGCCGATTTGTTTTTGGCGCCAAGCGGTGAGGAGTGGTTGGTTGAGGGTGGGGAGGGTCTCATTCAGTAAGAAATGTCCTGAAGTTTCATTTACCAAACAGTCAGTCGACATCTTGCATTGGATGAAGGAGCAGCGCGCATTTGCCTGCGAGACTTACTTTTCCAACGGTCGTTCCATCATCGCCACTCAACGTGCCTTCCGCATTCGGTTCAACATTCATCCTACAGGTCCCGTTTCTGGCCGGCAGTCAGGTTGTCCAACCCTGAATGTTTCCGTCCACGAAACTATCGATGGCCGGCCAGGAACGAGACCTGCAGGATGAATGTTGAACCGAATACGGAAGGCACGTTCAGTGGCGATGACGGAAAGACCGTTGGAAAAGTTAGAATCGCAGGCAAATGCGCGCTGCTCCTTCGTCAAATGCATGATGTCAACTGACTGTTGAGCAAATGAAACTTCAGGACGTGCCCTACTGAATGAGACCCTCCCCATCATGATCCAACCCACTCATGGTCTAGCCAAGAAACGTTCCATTTTCGTCAAACTCGCGCATACCAGCTCCACGGCCATCTTGTTCACCATTCATCACAGCCGCCAGCTGTACATTTATTCAATATGGCAGCGTAGCTGGTATCGTTGCTGATTGGCTGCATTTTTTTTTTACTAGCGCGTGGCTAGACATGGTGTGAAGTGGATCATGCTCCCCACCCTCAAACGACCACTCCTCGCCGCTTGGCGCCAAAAACAAATCAGGAAGTTTCTGTGCCGCACCTTGTATCACAGAAAAAACAGAAGAAAAACGTTACGTCGATTTCCGTTGAAAGATTTGCTGCGACAAAAATCTTGTATCGTCAAACGTCCTTCGAAGTGGATTCCTTCTGCGTCTTTCTCTTGTACTTGCAACATCTTTTGTTAACCTCCAGCATAAATCTGCCATCATGTGTTCATCCTATCGTTCTTGATAATGCCGCTCCATGTTTTGAACTACTTTCTTACAGTTGACGCTTTTAACGTTGCCTAACCAATTTTGGACAACTTCTTTGAAGATGATCCAAGAAGATTTCTCGCTATCATTCATATTGTCAGTGCATTTGTCATCGTTCAACATTTTCCGAATTTGAGGACCATCGAAGACACCTGTCATCAACGTTGCATCAAAAATATACTAGGCAATTTGTTACCTAAGTATCTAGAAGCAGGGATGTGTGGTAAAGCCTGATTGTTGCCCCAACGGTATTGCTTAATTTTTGACATCTCCACAGAGCTTCCAATTATGTTCCGTATACTTAATCGCAATTAACACTTTCTCCATATTGATGTAGCTTTCCTTCAATATGATAGAATGTTCTATTGGTATTGATGCAAATTTGTTCGTATTTTGAATCAAAACTGCTTTGATACTACGCTCAGAAGAGTCAATGAAAGGCCTCCACTTGTCATATTTATAGATATTTGGTTTCAGTTTATTCATTAATCCGTTAACATCTGAACAATAAACCAAATCAGTGTCTCAAGAAAAGAACTCGAAGAACGCTTTTCTCTGGTTCGATAAACAGTGGATTCAGTTCCTTTCGTTACTAGGTTTCTGTTTTCCAAATCAGAAGCTGAGTGTTTAGCCGCATCTTTCGGTAATCCCAAGTATCTTATCAGGTCATTCAATGATTCTTGAGTATGAAGCTGGCATTTTTTTTGTTGGCCTGAAGGACTGAAGACATCTTCACTGTCATCAACATCAGGTTTGCTTTCACCACTATCGCACAGTGAGTTTTTTTTCAATATGTTGTTCAAAATTCTGCTGAATGCTCAATTATTGACCGATTCTGATGAATTTTTTTCTAAATACTCGTAATGAATTATAATTTCATGCATCACTGCTCCTTTTTTTAGTTTTTTGCAAAAAACTAACCCATAAAAATACGAACTTGCCAAGGTAGCTGAACAACGAAATTTCGAAATATTTCAAACCATGGCTTCGCCAATATCTTTACACACAAACCTCAAAATCACAAACCTCAAACCCACGAACATCAAACCAGTAAGCCCACAAACTTCAAACCCACAAACTTCAAACCCACAAACCTCAAACGCACAAATCTCAATGCTCAAGCCCACAAAAATTATGGCTCAAACCCCCGAACCTCAAACCCACAAACCTCAAACCCCCAAACCCGTGAACCCACAAACCTCAAACGCAAAAACCTCTAATCCACAAACT